>JAGKTI010015337.1:0-17752 GCA_018397915.1 Birgus latro | reverse complement strand
TAATGCACTGAGCTTGCCACTATATTAAACAGTAGTGTGTGTGTGTGTGTGTGTGTGTGTGTCTGTGTGTCTGTGTGTGTGTGTGTGTGTGTGTGTGTGTGTAGGGGTTAGGGTGTGATGGGTGGGTGGGTGAGTGACAATGCGTGGTCATCCGTGGGTATATGAATGTGTAGGTGTGGGGATAGGTAGGGAGGGTGTGGGTAAGTAGTTTAGGATGGAGTTTAATGTGGAGTGGATGTTGGTTGGTAGGTAGGTGAGTGGTTAGGTGTGGGTGGAGTCTGCGAGTGTGTGATTGTTGGGGAGAGGATGCATGGGTGTGTGGGGTAGTTGGATGTGCGTGTGAAGTGTGCGTGTGAAGTGTGGGTGAGGAAGTGGATGGGTGGGAGGGGGGGCGTTGGGGGGGTAGTGTAGGGGTTGGAAGGGTAGAGGCACAAGGGGTGGTTAGGTAGGGGGGTGGGAGGGATAGGGGTGGGAGGGATGGGTGAGTGAGGTACGAGTTGGTGGGTGGACTGGTGGCTGGGGTGCGGTAAGGTAGGGGTGCGGTAAGGTAGGGGTGAGGTAAGGTAGGGGAGCGGTAAGGTAGGGGTGCGGTAAGGTAGGGGTGCGGTAAGGTAGGGGAGCGGTAAGGTAGGGGTGGCTGGGTGGATAAGAGTTAAGGATGGGTCAGTGGGTGGTGTGGGTGTAGGGGTCGATGGGTGTGAGGTGTAGCGGTAGGGGTGGACAGCTATATGTGATTATGTGGATAGGTATGTAAGAGGGTACATGCATAGTTATACATGAGTATATGAACAGGTATATGTCCGTGAGTATGTGGATATGTGTATGTGCCTATGTGGATTGGTATGCCTTGGTGAGTGTGTGCATAGGTGTCGGTTGGGAAGTATATGATATTACCACTTGGGAGGACTGTCAGGGTTTCAGTGGTAGGTATGTAAATGTGTAGGTCGGTGCATGAATGTGTCAGTGGGTGGCCGATTGTGTAGGTGTGGTGGTCAGTGGGTGCGTGAACTGGTAAAGGTGTGCATGGGCAAGGGTGTAGATGTAGGTGGGTGTATGTATGGATGAGTATGCATGTGGGTGCTAAGGCTGCAGTGCGTGTGTATAGTCAACTAAGTGAATTTTTCTGTCAGAATGTTGGATTGAAACAGGGATGTGTCATGTCTCCATGCTTGTTCAATCTGTGTATGGATGAGGTTATAAAAGAGATACAAGGTAGGGCAGTGGATGTTGGAGCGACCCTAATGAGAGAAGGAAGCATTTGGAAACTTCCTATATTGTTGTTTGCAGATGATACTGTTTTGTTAACTGAAGACGAAGGTGGACTGCATGGCTTGGTGGATAAGTTTGGGAGTGTGTAAGAAACGGAATCTAAAGGTGAATGTAGAGAAGAGTAAAGTTATGGTCTTCCAGAGAAATGAAGTCACTAAATGTGTAGTGAGGCTGGATGACGAGGAATTGGAAAATGTGAGTCCATTTAAGTACTTGGGTAGTGTGATGAGTAATGATGAAAGTTTGGAGGGTGAAGTGCTTGAAAGGGTACAAGGAAAAAAGGTTCTTTGAAAGCAGTGGTAAGAAATAAGTAAATGAGCATGGAAGTAAAAAAGTCGCTGCATGACAGTATTGTGATATCAAAGTATGGAAGTGAAGCTTGGACCTTGATGGAAGGACGGAAGTCAAGAGAGCAGTAGAAATGCGTAATGTGAGAGGAGCATGTGGAGTTACGTGGAGAGAGAAGCTGACAGATGAAGTGAAAGAATGTTGTGGTGTGCATGTGGATGTGATAGAAAGCATTATGAGAAATACATTGAGGTGATTCGGCCGTGTGGAGAGGACCGACAACAAGAGACTTACGAGGAGAGAGTATGTGAATGAGGTGAAGAGTGGAGAGGGAAGGAGAGGCCGAAGATGAAATGGAGAGATGCAGTGGAGAGGTATATGAGAGAGGGTGGAGTGAGCTGGGAGCAAAGCAGTGAAAAGGCATTAGATAGAGCGACATCGAGATGATTTTTTGGTGACCACCCCTTACGGGATTGAGGCGTCTGGCAATAGATAGATATATGTTAACAGGAATAGTATTTGGCAGGATGTTTATTGACTGAGCTAGGGAAATAACGGAGGAACTAGTTGGAATTTAGAGAAGAAAAGGGAGGCTTTAGGAAGGGAAGAGGTTGTTTTGATCAGATATTCCATTTTAGGTCTTTAGTGAAAAAGTTTCAAGAGAAGTGAAAGAAGTTGTATGCGGCCTTCACGGATTTAGACAAAGCATATGACAGCGTGGATAGACAAGGAATGTCGAAAGTATTAAGAACGTATGGTGCAACTGGGAACTGAATACTGTGAAGAGATGTTTGAAGATGCTAAGGCTGCAGTGCGTGTGGATTTTTCAGTCTGAATGTTGGACTGACGCACGGATGTGTTATGTCCCCATGTCTGTTCAATCTGTATATGGATGAGGTTATAAGAGATACAAGTTAGAGCAGCAGATGTTGGAGCGACTAATGAGAGAGGGCAGCAATTGGAAACACCCTGTATTGCTGTTTGCAGATGATACTGTATTGTTAAGTGAAGATGAAGGGGAACTGATGGGCTTGGTGAATGAGTCTGGGAGTGTCTAAGAAACAGAACCTAAAGGTGAATGTAGGGAAGACTGATGTTATGGTCTTCAATAGGAATGAAGTCACTAAATGTACAGTAAGGCTGGATGATGACGAAATGGAAAATGTAAGTGCATTTGAGTACTTGGGTAGTGTGATGAGTAAGGATGGAAGTTTCGAGGGAAAATTGCATGAAAGAGTACAACAAGGAAATGTTGCTGGTTCTTTGAAAGCAGTAATAAGGAACAAGGAAGTGAGCATAGAAGTAAAGAAGTCACTGCATGATAGCATTGTGATACCAACTCTAACATTTGGAAATGAGCTTGGACCTTGTTGGAAGGACACAAGTCAAGAGTGGGAGCAGTGGAAATTAATTACTTGAGAGAAGCATGTGGAGTTACATGGGGAGAGGCTGACAAATGAAGAAGTGAAGGAGCATTGTGGTGTGGATATAAATGTGATAGAAAGTGTTAGGAGAAACACAGTGAGGTGGTTTGGTTATATGAAGAGGATGAAGAGTGAAAGACTAACGAGAAGAATGTATGTGCGTCTGGTGTATGGGGGTAGAAGTAGAGGGAGGCCGAGGATGATATGAGGAGATGAAGTGGAGAGGTATATGAGAGAGGGGGATGTAAGCTGTGAGCAGGGCAGTAAAATGGGTGAAAATATGAGCGTTGGGAATGTTGGTGTGTAAATGTTGATGGTGTTGGTGTATGTGTGAAGGGATTAGGGTGTGGTGGGTTGGTGGGTGAATGACAATGTATGGCCATCCGTGGGTGTGGTGATAGGTAGGGCGGGTGTGGGGATAGGTAGGGCGGGTGTGGNGGTGGATGGGTAGGTGGGTGGATGGGTAGGTGGGTGGATGGGTATGGGAGGGTAGTTAAGTTGGTGGGGGGGTGAGTGTGGGAGGGTAATTTTGGTGGAAGGGTGGGTGGAGGGGTATGTGGGTGGATTGCTTCCAGGTCCAAAACCTGAGAGCTATAAAATACAATTGGATGAGTGGGAATTGTAGGAGTAGGAAGCTACGCTTCCCGTCCTACAGCCCTGCCTGCCTAACACCTTGTCCCTACTCCCAGGCTGACCTGTGCCAGTGCTGGTTGACCCTACCAACGCCAGTCGATTATAGAAGGCTCGACTTTTAAGCTAAGTGCCTGCGACCCCCTGACTGAGGGTGCTCCCGCACGCTCACGGGATCCCCCAGCGGCTCGGCAGTTGCCCCAGTCCGGAGTCGGGGAGGAACTCCGGGAGGTTTCTGGTCGACAGAAATCAATCTGCCTGAACCATCCACCAGGGCAAGTGGGTTAAAGGTCTTTAGTAGAAGGGGTAAAAAGAACCTGAAGCCCAGATGGCCACGCTGACTGACGCCCTCTCCCGCAGCTACAAGGTATTGCCTCCACTGCATGCCGTGGGGGAGAGGTACGAGTTCAGATGTCACCAACTTTCGTCAGGTTAAGCAAAACATGTGCAAAATAAATAGGTACAAAACATAATATATAAGTCCGGTGTCTTCAGCGCCTTATGCAGGAGGGTGACATCTTTGGAAATCACTGGCAGTCGATTTGCGAAGATCTTGGTGAATCCTTCAACAGACATACCCCTGGAGATATGACAGCTTGCTCCTGTAGGAGCAGCACCTCCTGCAGGAGAGAGGGATCGTTAGAGACTCTTGGTAACATGAGGGACACAAGGCCTTCAATAAATCAGTTTTTATTCAATTACTATATGTATAATTGTGAACTGATATGCCTAAATAATCAGGATTCCAGGGACCTGATTACAAAGTGGTGAATGTGTGGCTAATTTCACTGGCCAAGCTGTTTAACTCCCCATCTATCACATTCCTAATTGCATTCTCGACTCTTACCTTACCACACTAAGAAAAAAGGTCTAGATGACAAAGAGCTCCGCCGTCTTTATTTACTCTTATCACTGGTTAATCCATTTCCTCTCATCAATGATCATCCGTGAACAAGCACTGCCAAATAGGCATTTGTGAAGGTTTGCCTACATGAGCATTCATCGATAGCCTGGGACTTCTGATATGGATGTGGGCTCCAGCATGCCTTGTCACCTAATGGCAGCTCTCCATGCTGCTCGATCTCTAGCAGCCTACCTATTCAGTGCCTTAACCCTGAGGTTACTCTCTATGATGCATTTACCATAACCTGACAAAGATACCTCAACCCTTTGAGCTCCAAGGATCTGGAGGTTGATTTAGCAACGACTCATGTCTTATCAGCCGATCACTGAATTCTGTGCAAAATATGGTAGTGGGCCAGTTGCATCAGGCAAAAACCACTACAGTAACCAAGGAGACTCATTCCTACATCAAAACTAAGACTTATCAGTCTCTATTGTTAAGAAGGCTCCTTAACATCTCCTCCTTTGTGAGTTGTTTTTGGATATATACAGCTGGTTGATATAATACAGTACATTACTTAACAAGTGTATGCTGATATCAAAATACTTTAAATAACACTGAGGGGGACAGTAAGACATAATAAGCAAAATAAATCACTTAGGAAGAGGTGTTAGGGAGTTTCCTTAACCAAGGAGAATCCCGGCTATCAAATTTCATTCAACCACAACATTTATTTAAATTGTGGGAGTGTGCCAGTTCTGTCATATGAAAACAAAGAAGAAGAAGAACAATAGAAACCTAGTGCCAAAATCCAGCACAAAGCCAGATCATCGGCTACAAGTTATGTACGCTGGTCAGGCCGAAAATACAGACACGGCATCATGAAGGAATTGGGTCAATGGAAAAAGTATGTCATATCACAAATGGGGTTAGTGATGTCAGGAACGGAGTTAGATATTGGAAAGAAGACCAACAGAGGTAAGGAAGGACATGATATTATGACAGGAAAAATATGGTGATTCTCAGAGAAAATCTGAAAGGAGGGGAGGACGTTGGAGGGAAGACAAAAAAGGAAATAAAATACGTCGCTGTACAGTGTAAAGAGGACAATCAAGGAAAATATGATGTATAGAGAGAATGGTATTGCAATGCGTACAGAGGGGAGGGTGACCACCAGATATCAAATATGAGTGGGTAAGTCTAGTATGACCAATTCTAAGACGAGCTTAAGCAGTCTCCCATCTCCTATTACGATGGAAAGGGGCTAGCCAAGGAGAAATAAATGGTTTAACAACACGTAGTTTATTATTAGTGATAGAGTCCCAGCAAGACTGTCACCGGTGCTGAAGGAAGGAAGTTAGGGCAGGAAGAAAATCAGAGACTGGAATGAGGAAGGAAGGAGAGGCATCTTTGGCAACAGCCATGCGAGTCATCTGATCAGCACGTCCATTGCCCGCGATGCCCACATGTCCTGGAACCCAACAGAACTGGACTGTTTTACGACGAGAGGAGATACGGAACAACCATTCCAAGATACAAAGGACTAAAGGATGAGAAGCAGAAGGTGACTGAAGAAGGGATAGTGCACTATATGAATCAGAGAATATTACAAATGAGGGAAAGGAGGCACGACAAATATGCCGCAACGCAAACCAGAGGGCATATAACTCTGCTGTTAGAACACTTGCATAGGTAGGAAGGCTAAAATGATGAAAGGTGTCAGGAAAAAGGATCGCAAAGCCAACACCCTCCGGGGTTTATGAACCATCAGTGTATACAGGGACCGCAGAGCAATGGCGGGAGAGATGGTCAGAAAACTGGGCACGGAGAATGAATGAAGAAGAATTGGACTTGGAACAGGAGAAAATGGAAGAACAAATGTGAGGTCGCAGAAGTAGCCAGGGGGGAAAAAGACATGTGCGGTAAGAAAAAACATTACTAATAGCAAGAGAGGAATGCGAGAGGAGAGTATGAGCTCGAATTGCAAAAGGTGGCCTGGTTCTAGGAGTGGAAAACATGTCTATGACAGGAGTAGGAGGAAGCAGAGAAGGGGTATGTGGAAAACAGTGCAACTTAGCATAAGTACGAAGAGAAAGTACAGCAAGACGGCGGAAAAGTGATGGAACTCTTGATTCAGCATAGACTCTCAACTGGGGTGGATTTAAAAGCGCCAAGTGCCAGACAGAGACCGTGATGATGCACAGAATCAAGTTGTTGGAGGATGGAGTCTGAAGCGGAAGAATAAACTTGGCAAGCATTATCAAGTTTGGAGAGAACGAGAACAATATGGAGCCGAAGGAGAGTAGCCCGATCAGCACCCCACGACACATGAGACAAAGTTTGTAAGAGACGGAGGCGTTGTAAGGCTGAGATTTTCAAGGAGGCAATATGATCCAAGTAAGACGGGAGTCGAAAAGAAGGCCAAGAAAGGAAGCAGAGGTTTTGTACATGAGAGGAGAGCTATAGAGAAAAAGAGGTGGTTGGGAAATAAGATGAGAGCGAGTAAAAGTAATAGCATGAGACTTAAGAGGAGAGAACCGAAAGCCATGAGAAGTAGCCCATTCTGAGGCAGCAGAAACAGCACGTTGAATAAGAGCACCAAGGGCAGAGATGTCAGAATTTGAGGCATATATTGCAAAATCATCTACATATAAAGAAGAGCGGACACCAACTGGGAGGCAGGATATAATCCCATTAACTGCCAATAAAAAGAGAGTAGTGCTAAGAACACTGCCTTGGGGGACACCTTCATATTGTGGGAAAGGATCTGAAAAAGTATGCTGAACACAGACTCTAAAGAAACGGGATGACAGAAAATTCTTTAAGAAAACCCCAAGGTTACCATCAATCCCACAAGAACGAACTGTGCATAAAATATGATAGCGCCAAGCTGTGTCATAAGCCTTCTCAAGGTCAAAGAACACTGCGACCACAGATTGCCGAGTGACAAAGGCTGAGCGGATATATGTCTCTAGATTTAGGAGGGGAGTTAAGGTGCCGCGAGCTTTACGAAAGCCAAACTGTGAAGGGGACAAAAGCTGCTTGGATTCTAGGAGCCACATAAGACGATGATTTATCATATGCTCGAACAATTTGCAAAGACAACTAGTAACAGCAATGGGGCGATAATCTTGAGGGGCATGGTCTTGCTTTCCTGGCTTAAGAAATGGGAGAATGACAGCATTACAAAAAGAGGGAGGAAAGACACCCTCTGTCCAGATGCGATTGATTATATATAATTAATAATAGGGCCAGGGCCTGGGGGGAAAGGTGACGGAGCTCATTATAGTGTATGCCATCAGGACCCTCGCAAGTGTTCTTACAAAGACGAAGGGCTGAGGACAATTCATGGAGAGTAAAAGGAGCATTATATGACTGACTAGACGACAGCTGGAAGACAACTGGCGTACATTCAGTAGCAGTTTAAAGGGCATGGAATTCAGGTGAGAGATGAGAACCGTTACTAATATTACTAAAATGAAGACCTAAGCCATTAGCAACTAGACGAGCATCTGCGACTGATTCCCCATCCAAATGAAGGACAGGGAAGGCATGGGAAGATGTTTACCGGCTATTTTGCGTGTACGTTTCCAAACGGAAGCAATGGGTGTATTGGTAGTAATGGTGGAAACGTATAATCTCCAGCTATGGCGTTTAGCCCGTTTAACAGTCCTACGAAGAGAAGTGCGGGCCTTTTTAAACATTAGAAATGCACTCTGTTCATACTGGGTGTTGCGTTTACGTAGGTAACTCTTCCAACGTGCATGTTTAACACGGAGAGCCACAGTACAATCCGAATTCCACCAAGGTACACATTTAGAAGCAAAAGGATGGGACGACCTTGGAATCGCAGTCAAAGCTGCACTCAGAACTAACACATTAAAATAGGTGAGCATGTCTAAAACAGTAGAGAAGGAAGAAGGAGGTACAGAAGGAATAGTTAGAGAAGTAAATGACGGCCAGTCAGCTTTCGGAAAACACCATCGAGGGGTCTGAGTATGGGACAATATGTAGTTAGAGTAAGTTTGATAGGAAAGTGATCACTATATACAACATCGGAAAGAACAGCCCAGTGGAAATCTAAAGAAAGGGAAGGGGAGCACAAAAAGAGATCTAGACAGGAGAAAGTACGAGTTGTGGCGTCAAAATGTGTTGAAGCTCCCGTATTCAATAAGGATAAATCTGAAGTAAAAATAAAAGACTCAAGGTGACGGCCACGCGAATTAGTAACGTCATTGCCCCATAACACATGGCGACAGTTAAAATCCCCCAGCAATAAAACTGGGGTGGGTAGCTGGGGTAATAAAAGAGATAAGGCAGAGAGGTCAATAGGCTGGGAGGGAGAAATAAACAGAAACCACCGTAATCCAACGTCCAAGAAACACACGAATAGAATGACGTGGAATGGTGGTGTTAATGGACAGACGTTCAAGAGGAACTGTAAGGTGGACTAAGATAGCTGTAACAGAAAGAGAAGCAGGAGAGAACAAGAAACAATAGTCAGGTATAAGTACCGGAGGGGAAGACAGACAGACTAAGAAGGACAGTGAACTGAAAGAAGATAGCAAAGGTCATTGCGATGGGCTGTAAAACTTCGTATGTTCCATTGTAAAATAGACACGTTCAAAAACCAAAGAAAGTAAAACCCAACAGAAAAGCAGAGTTTAGGTAAAAGGATATTAATAGTAAAGATAAAAATATAGTACGCAGGAAGTAAAATATAGTATACAGGAAGTAAAATATAATATACAGGAAGTAAAATATAATATACAGGAAGTAAAATATAATATATAGAAAGTAAAATATAATCCATACGAAGTAAAATATATGACATAGGAAGTAAAATATAATACAGAATAGTAAAATATATTACCGAGTCGTTACGTCAGTAAGGATAAGGGTAGAAGGTGAAATTGGTGGATGAGCGGAATGGTCTCTATAGCCTGGAGGCATGGGGAAAGACAAAGGGGAAGGAGTACTGTGAGAAGTGGAAGAGGAGGGGGGCAAAGAGGAGGGGGCCAAAGAGGAGGAGGGAATAGAAGGTGAAGGAGAGGGAGAGGAAGGAGGGACAGGAGTGGGAGGGAATGTCATGAGGTACAGGATGAACTTCAACAGAGAGAATGGAAGGAGAGGATACAGCATTGACTACTGAATTTGGCGTGGAAGTTAAAATGTAATCCATAATCTTGGGAATAGTTTCACTGTCGTCATCACCTGAGGGTTTTGTGTGGGTGGTCCAGGGATGTGACTGAAGAGATTGCTGAGATACAGGTTTTGATGAGGCAGTATGTGTCAATCGCGAGGGGCGGGAATTTGTTGCACGGACTTTACGAGCTGGAGAAGTAGGAGGATGGGCAGGAGAGGCCTTAGAGTCTAATGCGATGGACAAACTGCGTTTACTATTAGAGGAGGGTGGAGGTCGGGTGTTGCATTGGGCCAGGGGCGCCAAACGGCGGGTTTGAGTAACAGAAGTGGAGGAGTGAGAGGAGGGACGAAGTTGTGAACAGGGGGAAGGACAAGGGGAAGGAACAGGTAAAGAAGGAGATGGAGAGGAGGTAGGGGTAGAGGAATCTAAAACAGAGAAAGAATTAGAGACAGGAACAAGAGGGGTCTGTAAGGGAAGGTCTGAGGTAGAGGGGAGGTGCAGCTGAGAGGAGGGAGAGGTAGAAACAAGAGTACTGGGAGGAAGAGAAGGGGACACTGTAGTCACAGGTGTAGAGACAGAGTGAGAGGTGGGAAGACAAGAGGAGGGAAAAGAGGAAAAGGGGGCAGTAGATACAGAGACAGGTGCAGAAGGGGAAGAAGTAGTAGTACTGGGACTAGAAGTTACTGTGGCAGAAGGACGGGCTACGCGTGCACAGGTAACGTTAGGATGGTGACTGAGGCTGCGAACTCTGCGAAGAGCCTCACTAAGGGAGAGGCCAGTTTTCCAACGGATAGTGGATACTTCTGATTCAAAAAGGTAGACGGGACATTGTCGGTGGGTGGCAGAATGGCTACCATGACAGTTAGGGCAGCACCGGATGTTGGTAACACAGTCTGAAGGGGCATGACTGGCCAGTGCACAGTTGGCGCAGACTGCAGATGAGCGGCAGTATTTGGCGGGGTGGCCAAAGCGCCAACAATATGTGCACTGGCGAGGAGGCGGAATATACTGGCGTACTTGGAGGACAGTGCCCCCAATAATAACTGTGGAGGGTAGATCACGAGAGGCAGAGACTATTTTAACGATATTGGCTGGTTCTTGTCGGCGTCCGCGAGGAGGAATTGTGTATCAATGTACTGAGCGGATTGGGTGATGCTGTTCTGAGAGGATTAGTTCTATGTCAGTGGAGCATTCTGCGAAAGGCCTCTGGCCGAAGGACATTGATGATGGTAAACGGACAGTGCCAGTGGATGAATTAAGCTGAATATCTGGGGAAGCAGAGATGGGTTGACCTGAGTTGTTGACTAAGGATGCCACCTTCCCGGCTTGGGCGGCATTGTGAACAAGGAGGCGGGAACCATTCAGACGAGCAGAGAAGGTGACATCCCTGCCTACCTGTCGAAGTAGAGAGAGAGGTGGAGCGAGAGGTTGTCAGATGCATCGAGGATATTAAAAAATTTAGACCATGTCTGTGTATCGAACAGAGAGGAAGTGAGGGAAGAGGCAGGCACATAGGAAGGAGGACGAGGTCTGGAGAGAGAGGTAGAGGACATAGAAGCAACAGAGACAGAAGGTGAAGGAGGAAGGTAAGGATGAAGTGTGATAATTATAGAGGGGCTGATTGAGGTAGACAGAACAGAAGCTGGAGGAGTGGAAGACACAGTAGGTACGGTGAATGGGGTGCTCATTGTAACTGAACTTTTAAGGGGAGGGGAGGAGGTCAAGGCCACGGTCAAAAGCGAGTCCTGGGTCGTCACCACAATCGAGCCATTAGTAGTAGTAGTGTCATCCATAAAATTTAATTGGTAGATTTCACCACCCCACTCCCCACCCACCACAGAGCCCAACTAGGGGAGGCCGATGTTGGGTCGAACTCACCCAACAGCCTCAGGGATAGCGGAAGAGGTATACGCGGACACTGTTTGGTGTGAAGTGGCAGCCGCGGACCAATGCGGTGCCCACCAAACAGTGCCCGCTTGACCTTAGCCGAGGTTGACCGAGTCAACACAGGGCCAGCCGATTTGCCCAGCGGGGCCATACTGAACCACCCGTCTTACCCCAACCCCCCTAGCAAAGGAGCATGTTGTCCACCACAGGGAACTACACCCTGCCCCATGGTGAACTCAACTCCCAGATAGAGGGGCACAGGGAATACATGGGACGCTACGCACGGCAAACACGTGGGGAGGAGACAGTCTCACCCAAGATGACAAAAGGGGCGGAGACTGGAACATCACCAGTAGACCTCCACTACCTGGCGATGACATGGAAAAAAAGGAAAAAAGAAGCAATAGAATAAGAAAAAGGGCCTCGCAAAATTAGTTGAGGCAGCGCTGCCAGCCAACAGTACACAAGAAGCTGGCTTCGTAATTTCTTTGATTTTTGAAGTGTTACACTACACCTGCAAGCATTTTAGTGTGACACGAAACTTATAAGGTGTTCAAGGTGATATTGGGATACAAAACTGTGCTGAGTGAGCCATCTACTGCGACAGAAACACTAAAACAGTAAAACCGGCGGGAGAATACAAGTGACGACGTCATCACAAAGTAGTTCCAGCTGTCAACCTCACCTAACACTGAAGTGGAACAATGGATTTGGATACAATCAAAGCCCTTCTTGCTACTCAAGACCACGCATATAAAGGAGCACTGGATATCATGATAAGGCAAGTACATGATGAAATCAAATCACTCAGGTCTATGGTGAGTGAGTTGAAGGGAAGCCTTGAATTCTCCCATTGTGAGATAGATGATCTGAAGGGCAAGATTGTGAATCTAGAAAAGGAGAAAGCAGACGATAAGAAGATCATACAAGAACTGAAGAATCTAGGTAACATGAGTGCTGAGACCATATGTAATCTAAAAGACCGTTGTGATTACTTAGAAGATTACAGCAGACGAAATAACGTACATATTACTGGGATGGAAGAAAGACCTGGTGAAGAGACGTGGGAGCAGACTGCGGAGCAAGTGAAGAAGCTGTTTGCCGATAAAATGCAGCTCACCGACCTGACGCTGGAGCGGGCACATCGGGTGGGACCGAGGATGGACCAGCGCCCCCGGCCGATTGTTGCTCGCTTCACGCGATATGGGGACCGAGAGCTGGTAATGCGGAACGCTACGAAGCTTAGAGGAACACGGATCTTTGTCAACGACGACTTATGCCCTTCATCGCAAGAAAAGAGAAGAGAGCAACTTCCCTTGCTGAAGCAGGCAGCTTTTCTGCCAATTTCCAGGAATTATTCGATCAATGTCTTCATGAGAGAAATTATTTTGATATTATGGCCTTTCAAGAAACACGATTAGATAATCATATCATTTCCCTGTTTCAGCTTCCTGACTTTAATTGTTATACTCAGTGTAGGAACACAGAGGGAGGGGGAGTTGCATTGTATGTATCAAAGGTTTATAATTCTTCACTGTTGCCTGACTTGTGTTACATGGAAACAGACATTGAATGTGTTGCAGTGGAATTGAAATTGTCGAAAGATCTTTACATCTGCGCATCAATATATCGTTCACCTAAAGGTAATGTGCTGAATTTTCTGGCAAAATTTAATAATATTCTTAAATATATTTCAGATAAAGGCTATAAGAATGTTTTTCCTTGGGGACTGGAATATTGATCTGCTGAGGCAAAATACTAATCCTGTTGTAAGTAATTTTATTAGAATGATGCATTCTTACTCCTGTTTTCCCCTCATAACTAAACCTACTCGTGCCACTTGTAACAGTGCTACACTTATTGATAACATCTGGTCGACAGAAATAGAGCGTAATATAAGAAACATGATTTTCTATACTGACATTTCAGACCATTTCCCGATAGTATCAACGTTTACTAACCATAGAGAAAGAAATTATGACAAATATATTATTCACAAGAGAACTTTTCCCAATACAAGTATCCAGAAGTTTGTGGAGCTAATCAGTGAAACCAACTGGAATGATATATATACTTGTAGTTGTGCTAATAAAGGATTTGAGTTATTTGAGGCTAGATTTCGGGAAATATTTGAGAAAACTTTTCCAATTAAAACTTTTTGTTCCAGAAATAAAGATAAAATTTGCCCTTACATTACCCCAGCTCTCAAAAAAAGCATTACAGAAAGGAAACGATTGGAAAGACTCTCTATTAAATGGCCGCTATCATACAGAGAAAAGTATAAAACGTATAGAAACAAGCTTACAAATTTACTTCGAATAGCAAGAATAAATTACCATAAAGAGGCTCTTAGAGAAAGTCAGGGCAATGCAAAGGAAACTTGGAAAATTATAAATACCATACTAGGATCCCCACCTTTGGCTAAAAATCAAGGACCTATAGACATACAGTGCAATAATTTAAGTGTTTCTGATGCATTCAACAAAGGTTTTTTACAATTAAGTAACACCTCTGCAGATGATAATGAGATGCCTAATGATGTACACAAAAGGTATTTTTCTCCTCCTTTAAATAATTCTTTTTATCTTACTCCAACAACACCTGATGAGATCCAGAAAATCTTAGACAGATTTAAACCCACTGCAGCTGGCATTGATGATATTCCCCCAAAATTATTAAAGCTTACATCAAATGTTATTGCAAAACCCCTTTCTTATTTAATAAATCTAGCTTTTCAACAAGGTTCTTTCCCAAAACAACTAAAAATAGCTAAAGTCATTCCTGTGTATAAGAAAGGAAACAAAAAGGATGCAGGTAATTATAGACAAGTATCAGTTCTTCCGGCCTTCAGTAAAGTATATGAAAAAACCATCTCTTCTAGATTAACCAACTTTCTTGAAAAAAATATTATTATCACAGAGTGTCAGCATGGCTTTAGACAGGACAAATCAACAGAGTCAGCAGTATTGCAATTTGTAAGTAAAGTCTATAAGAATCTTGACAAAAAGTATCAAGTAGCCGGGGTTTTCTTGGATTTATCAAGGGCGTTTGATTCTCTTAACCATAGAATAATGATTGACAAACTAAGCAATGTGGGGATTAGGGGAATACCACTTAAGTTATTTTCTGATTATTTCACAAGTAGAGTACAGGCTGTCTATTGTAATAATGAGTATTCTTCCTTTGGAGATATAAAACAGGGGGTACCGCAAGGATCTGTTTTGGGTCCAATTCTTTTTTTAATTTATATTAATGACATCATTAACGCTAGTACCAGGTGTAGTTTTGTCATTTTTGCTGACGATACTAGTCTTCTTTATGCAGAGGAAAATACACAACAGTTACATCAAACAATACAAGAGGATTTAGGGTGTGTGAAAGAGTGGATTAAGTGTAATAAACTAAAACTAAATATTCAGAAAACTAATTTGATATTTTTCCAAAACCGTTCCTACCATCGTGATTTTCCAACAATAAAATTAGATAATGAAGACGTACAGCAGGTGAAGCAATTAAAATTTTTAGGGGTAATTGTTGATGAACATCTTAACTGGAGACCTCACATAAATAATGTTTGTATGAATTTATCTAAAACATGTGGACTTCTGTACAGAGTTAGAAATTTAATGACAAAGGAAGCATTGATATCCGTATACTACACCCTGTGTTACTCACATTTCATATATTGTGTGTCTATATGGGGCTGCACTTGGCCCACACTTTTAAATGATGTATTTCTTATACAAAAAAGAATTATCAGAACAATATGCTTTGCAGGAAAATTTGACCACACAGATAATTACTTTCATGACATGCATTTATTGAAATTTAACTCTATTCATAAATATTTCTTACTCTTAACTATGTTTAAATATCTTAACATTCAACAACAGTACGACAATATTTTCATGTACAGGGACTATGCTTACAACACACGGGGACTCTCAGCTAATTTGTTATGTCCTCTAGCCCGGACTACTTTGTTCCAAAATAGTATACTATGTGCCGGGCCCAGCCTGTGGAACTCACTGCCAGATCATATCAAGACAATAGCTCAGTTAAGTACTTTCAAGAAACAAGTTAAATCCTTTTTGTTTTCATTCCAATAACACAGTACTCAATTTACTTGTCAGGAGCATAAATAAATGTACAAAATATAGAAAAATTATGTGTGGATATGGGGAGATACATAATCATGCATATATGTTTGTATATGTGAATTGCTAATATTGATATGTAAAATATATGCTTGTATGTGGGTGTATGTGTGCATATGTATATGGAAGTGTATGTTTTGTATATGTGCTCGTACGCATGTGTGTTGTGTGTGTGTGTGTGTGTATTGCTACATGTAAATATGAACGTATATGGGTGTATGCCATGCTGTTGTATGTATGTAGGTGGGCATCTATATGCTCATATGATGTATGTATGATTTTGCTTATATTGATATGTATATGTACTTTTATTATGTATGTGTGTATGTATCTGTGCATGCTTGCTTAAGTAAGTGTGTGTGTGTGACACTGTGTGTGTTTCTGTGTGTAGAAACTTATCTTCTTTTTTGTGAATTTGTATTTGCCATACTGTACCGTTAGGCTGGATATGTTATAAATTTTCATATGTCTGCTAGGGAGTCATCTATGACTCGGCAGACTAAGCCATTATCTTTATATGTGTATGTATGTGCTTTATGTAAGATATGTAAATGGCAATAAAATCAATCAATCAACCTCCCTAGCAAAGGAGCGTGTTGTCCACCACAGGGAACTACACCCTGCCCCATGGTGAACTCAACTCCCAGATAGAGGGGCACAGGGAATGTTGGAACTAGACAACCACGCTCACCGGCTTCACGACGTGAACTCCCAAGGCTCCCAGTAGCAAACCACAGGAACCCTCCGATGACGTTATCACTCGTGACTTAGATGTGTGCGTGCGCACACACACTAACACTCTCGTCCTCTCTTCTAAATTTGACAGAAGATTCCAAGGACGAAGCTGGATGGTCTATTTGCGTCTGATGCACACTATGTATCCAATACATAGAATTTTGTTTAATTACTATCAAGACCCAGTCTATGACCACATACAGATATGTGATGTCTCTTAAAGTATTCTAAACTTTCTAGTCTCGGCTGACTGCTGCACGCAGTCGCTCGGTCGAAGCACCTTTCTTGGTGAGACAATCAGCCAGTTGTTGTGATGTATCCACCCAGGATACCTCATCAATCTCCCCCCGCTCCAACATGTCCCGCAACACAGCAATATCAATGCGCAATCTCCTGTCTTCTACGCTCTTACAGGAGTAAAGGGCGTCCACCAGACTCTTGTTGTCGACGAAACACTTTATTTTGATCTTTCCACATCCAGAAACCTCATGCAATATGTTGGAGAGATATACAGCAGTTTCAGCACATTCAAGCAGCGCCAACGCCTCAGCAGATAAGGTAGATTTGACGACCCTCCTGATTTTCCTTGTCTGCCAAAATATAGGACATCTTGCCTCACTAGCATCTCGTAGGAAGATCACAAAACTTCCCTGAGATCCATTGCCTACAAGGTTGGCAAATGAGGCATCCGAAAAGCACTCTATATGACAGTCCTCGATCGGCCCCATTCTTGGAATGTATAGCTTCATGTTGTCAGTCTTTACCCTTGAGATCACCTTATTGAGTCTAAGCAAATCCGCTACAGTAGCTCGGTTGCTATTCACGCTCAACTCACACACATCAAAGGCAATATCTGGCCGAGTGTAGGTGGCAATCCAACTGAGTTGTCCAATTAATGCTCGGTACTTCTTTTTCTAAGACTCGGACAGCTCCCCTGATTTTACTGCTGCACGATGTTTAATCTGCGTGACTGGTTTCAAGGATGAAGCATACTGGAATTGGTCGAGCGTTATGCTGCCATCGATGTTGGAGATGACATTGAGACCAACGTATTTGAAGGCTTTTGATTCTGAACTGCCGATGAGGAATATTTGACTCAAACGGTTTATCACTTGCTGTTCAAACTCATGTGTACCAGCCCAAAGGAAGTCGTCGACGTAGATGCATACAATGCCTTCGACTTTGCCACCATTGCTCCAAGAGAACAGCGCTGAATCCAGTGATGATACTTTAGCTCCGAGACTCAACAACTTATCTTTTACGCGCAGATACCAATGCCTAGCAGCATCACAAAGGCCGTAAACAGTTTTCTTTAGTCTCCATAACTTACCATTTGCATATTCAGGCGGAGGACGTAAATGAACAACTCTCT
>JAGKTI010015336.1:0-17095 GCA_018397915.1 Birgus latro | reverse complement strand
GGGGGGGGGGGGGGGGGGGGGGTGGGTGGGTGGGTGGGGGGGGGGGGGGGAGAGAGAGAGAGAGAGAGAGAGAGAGAGAGAGAGAGATAATAATAATAAATCAAAACTATACTCCACTGCATCTTGAATTGCCAGTAGCCTCCACAAATGACTACTTAACCACACAATATTTTATATCTTATTCTTACTGTCTTCACTTCACCCCCATCACTGAAATTTTTGAGTTTTATTTACTGTCAAGGTGCTTCCTGTGTAATATACAATAATTAATCCTTCTAGTTTTTTTTTGTCAAATTTTCTCTGCCTAAAAAAAAGCTAGAAGAATGAAAGAGTTTATTTGGGAATCCTGCCACTGTACTTCTCTGATTACAGAACTTTTCCTCACAGGATTTATGAACATACAAAAGTAATCTCAGCGACAATTAACCCTTGGATGCAGTCACATCTCTTTATATTACTAACACTGCCTTAAGATTATTTTATTCAGTTCCCATACTAAATAGATGGTAATTTTGGTTATATGAAATGCCTCAAGTTCGAAGTCCTCCTTAAACCAAAGAAAATCCTATAAAAACATTAAGACTAAACTAAAAATTACATTGGACTCAAGGGGTAAATATACACAAAGGCCATTGTACTGCCATTCAACATCATGAGTTTTATCAAAACTCTGTCACCAAAAGGTGAAAACTTTTACAAACCCATCTTCCTTCCAATGAGAGAAAAGCCTCTTAGAGTTTATAAAAAAACACTGAAATTTCACTGAACCTTTGTTTTGCCGGAAACCAAACATAGATTGCAGTGTAATATTAAAGGTGAAAAAAAAAAGATACATATATAGATATATACAACCCATTAATACTAGACGTTCTCAGGTCTTTTACCCTGCTTCATGGGAGATGACCATGTAAAACACTGTATTCTCCTTTATGTACCTATTTAGAGCCAGATATCTTACTCCCAGAGAGGCTAGACACACAAACTGCCTCCATGTCATCAATGTCTTCTTGTCAGGCTACCCTGCATCTGATTCAAACCATCATTCATAAATCTCTCCATCCCTCCACCGCATGTTCGATTTGCCATTCCCTTTCTCCCACTCCATCTCACTCATATAAATTCTCCAAGTCAATCTCTCATTCTTAATTCTCTTCCCACTGCAAACCATCTTACAGGATATTCACAGAATCTTCATTTGTAAACTTCTCCATCCCTCCACCTCATCCTCAGCTTCCCTTTCCCTTTCTCCCCCTTCACCTCACTCACATCCATTCTTCTAGTCAATCTCTCCTTATCAGTTCGCTCCACATTGCAAACCGTTCCAACTATTTCTCGGAACACTTTCCAGTACAGCACATCCATGCCAACATCACAATGCTCCTGAACTTCACTGGTCTCTTTGTATGCAACACTGTTCCTGCAATTTTCCTCTTAACACAGCATTATGAAGCCTCTGAACTCCATGAAAGACATAAATTTGTATTAAAGAAACACTTTTAAAAAACATTCACTTCTACTTACACATGGACGCAAATAAAACAAAGTCTCACTAGAAGTGTAATGTCTGTTGTCAAAGCTAAAAGTGGATTTTCTCTCATATGAAGCAAAATGCATTTCTGGAAATATTATTTCTCCCATACTGTTGGCAAAACTTTGATACTGATGTTCAAGCAACCACTATACTTCTGATGAAATGTGGTGTGTAAAATTATTGTCCCATAGGGCTGGTAAAATTTCCTCAAAATTGCTTTCTTCTCTGCTAGTGAACCAATCGCAGCGCATCATATCATTCTGACACCGCGATGAAAATCTTTCCACCAGTACCAGTTTTCTTTCCAAAAAGTCAAATACTGCCAAAACATGCTACAAACATTTCCATAAGATGCGAATAAACAAACATTTACCTTGCTTTTTTTTCTTTCTCTCAGCCACAGGGCCAATCATGGTATGTTGTACCTTACTGAAAATGTCAGGAGAATTTCCTTCCAGTGACACCTGACATTTCCAAAGAACACCCAACTGTGGCCAAAGAAAGGCCAAAAATACAACCTGGCTCAAACAGACACATTCGACACCTGAGGTGTGGACTGGACGCCTTCTTTTTTATAACAAAATAGGAAAAATAAATCAGACATTATATCATTACAGTAAAGGGCACCTCCAGTAAGTCTGCAGTTATTAAACCTCAAAAAGTTTGAGGAAGGTGGAGTGGCAAAAGTGAGACAGAGGCTTTTGGAGCCAAACAATGTCCTAAGGTAGAGGCTCCAATGCAGATGCTGTGACCATTACAATATTATAAATAAATATGAGTATCGGGCTGAACAAACAATAACTCACCCACACATGAGCTATCATCGGCATTACTTTATTGCTCTTCCTTCCTTCTTAGGTGGCTCTACACTGAGTGACTATTCTAACGGTTTCCTGTGACTCAAGAAACAATTTACAACAATGGATGGTAACCACATAACTAAATTAAGGGGTGATGTGGAGCTCACTCTGGTGCCCCGTTATCAGTGGGGAGGGACACAAATGCAATGTCTACCCAAGAATCAAACCTCCACACCATTTCCTGCACCTCACTGTGATGAGGTGCTGTCAACCACAAGGGAACATCAGTTCCTGCACTGGACAGCACTGCAGGGGTGACTGCTTGCCTACCATTGATGGATATGCCCAGCCAGACAGACTGGGGTTGGTCAACAGCAGTAAAGAATGAAAGGGTTCATCACACAGCCTGAGAATAAATTCCTTGATTACAATAAGCTACTAATAATTCTTTCAGTAAGAATGACCCCATACATTTGCATAGGACATCCTGCATCTCATTGTGGAATTTTGGTAAAAAGACGACCCACCCCATTTTAATTCTTCATGAAGAAAAACATTAAAATTCATGAAATCACATACAGAGCAGCTACTGTATATTTGAAAACCTAAACCTTCTTCCACCATATTGCAGCTTTTATATCTTAACCACTTACAGGCTGCATATAACTGCTACAGAATGGAAATCATCACCAGTTCTTGTGCCTCCGCTGGCACTTCCACCCTATCTGACATAGCCAGCTGTCAGTGTGTTCTGAACCAACATCTTTGCTCTCAAAAGGTAAGTTACGATAAGAAAACAAAAATACAGAAATACCAGTATGTGATACCTATGTACAAATGTAATATAGTAAACCCTTGATTAAACAGACCCATTTACATAGAATTTTGGCTTTAATGGATCCCTTGACTCTACTGGACAACTTTTGTCACATGTTGACCCAGGTCTGGTACAGGAAGCACATCCGGCAGCCTATCAAATAAACTTCCAGGTCTAGTTTTCTTTTAATTATTACATGATACCTATTGAAATGAGAGCCACACTAGTTCTGTATTGCTTCGTGACCTGTTATATATCAAGGAACACAGGTCAAACCCATACAATATTGATCAGAACTTGTCCTACTTGGGATACTTGTAGGACCATTTTCATATATACAGTACCATACCATCCCCATGTCCGGTACAGTAAGTCCCTATCAGACATATGAATCACTGAATATACTGTCTGCCTTTTCCCCTAATTAGTCTGATACGATGAGGTCTCATTGTATATTATGTTGAAATCAGTAGCTACAACTGGAAGATCATCAAGCTGAGGAATCAGTAGAAATGCACTTTGAATTCCCAGGAGTGAAATTTCATTTTCATTAATTCATCATCTAATCCTGTGTTGCCCCATGAAGAGCACAGAAGCCTGGGGCTAGGCAAGTTGGTCCTGACATTTATGATGAGAGTGACCAGCCTAACTCATCCCTGAGCTGTACTATATGAGCAATAAACCCCAACCACCCCTTGGGTATAAACCTGCACTGGCTCAATCCAATTGGAGTGCCTTAATTACCAGCTAAACCGCCTGGTGCCATAATTTGGTTATATGGTTACCACCCAGTGCAGCAAATGGTCCCTGGTGCACAGGAAGCCATCTGGCTTGTCACACGGTGTAAAGTCACCCTCAGACAAAAGGAAAAGGAGAGAATAAAGGAAAGAAAGACAGAAGTGGAAGGAAGATAGGAAAGGGCAGGCACACAAGAGCAGCACTACATCGAGTGTGTGGATGGTGAGCGCACCCATCTACCCCCCCCCCAAAAAAAAAAAGCAAACCAAGTTAAAGGTTCTGCCAGACAGTGTGAGGGATATGGTTTATCTGACTGGTAGGCCCCAGCAGTGGTTATGCTGCTCTTTTGGTTATTGACAGCACTACCGTTACTGACAAAAGCACCAACGTTACTAACAACCAAGCTGCGGCAAGCATGAGCACAAGTTTGTTCTGAAACAGTCACTGAAAACTGGCATGATATGTAAGTTACACTGCTGTATTATCACAAAGATGCTACTCTTGCCCAATATTACTAAAGGATGGTGCTCATGATAAGTACATGCTGTACTGTACTGGTCTTACTGCATAGACATTTTGGGGTATGTGGTACGGTACTAAAAGATGAGAGCCAAGTCTGTACATGCATCACTTCTACAACTGGTGAATGACCACTACAGTCATCAACTCACGCTACTTGCAATACAGCATGATGTAACATGTCAACACCTGCTGGATGAATGTAGTTAACAGCTTGATCATCAAGAAACGAGACTCTTTACACTGGTTTACGTATTAGAGCTGTTTGTTTAACCTGTCCAGGGCAATAAACTACCACTGACATGTTTCATAAGCTACAAGGAGTACTTCAAGATCTGTCATACACAACCCTGATTGGAAAAGAGCTTCACGACTGTCAAGAAACAAAACTGTTTATTTTGACAGAATTTTGATGCTCTGCCTCTTCCACATGACAGTGTTGTTGATGAGCTCAGTAAAAACCAAAAGCACCCGAACCAGCACGCAAATGTTTGGTTATCAAGAATGGGTACCGTATTGTAAAACTCCACACAGCCTGCAAAACTCAGCCATTCCAGACTGATTACAGTAACAAATCAATTCCAGTATGTACAATATCCATGTCTACATGACACCACTCTAACAAACCTATTAAGATATTCGCTGTTATGGTATATGTCCCAGTTTGGTTTTTAATAATTACACGCTAATTTCCATGACAGTTCACAGAATGTCTTAGTTCACTGTTGATGCATATACCCTGATGTGGTTTACAATTGTTATACATTAATTTTCACACTGGCCCACAGTAAACTTCAGTTCAGTGCAAAAGCAGAGGACGTGATGTGGTTGTTAATGATTACTTTGTGCTGTGGTAATTTTCACAAATGGTTCACAGAAACCTTTGAGGATGATCTGAGCTAGTCAGAGAGCTGCTTACTTTGCACATGCTGAGAATGGAACAAAGTGAAAGGCATGGTGTATTACAGTACCAGTATGAATATCTGCATTGCCAAGAACAACCACACACAAGGATTATGACAACTAGAAAACATTTTCCCACTAAGACACATCTTCTACATCCCAAACTGAATTCTGATGAGCGAACTGATAAAAAAGGGACCGCAAGTTGTGTATACACCACCTACATGACACAAATGTCTCACAACCTGTTATTTGACAATTTACTGCTGACAAATTAAAGAAAAAAAAAAAAGCTTCTCCAAAGTGCCCATCATAATCAAACAGCTGGGCATCAGATTTATGATGCAAGCTTCAAAAATTAATGACTGATAGAGGAAGCTGATGGGTTACATAGTTATGAAGAGAATACACAGCCCCTATAATACAAATTACGTTGCAAAAAAACTATTTTTATGCTGTTTTTCACCAGCCATGACAAAGGCTTTACAGCTGGCCACATTTCAACTTGGGACAGTGTCTCTGCAACATGGAGGTCTAGCTACAAAATCTGACATTCATGGATTGCAGTTACCAATGACATTTCAAATAATATTTGACACCTCCCTCCATTCAAGTTACTGTCACCAACAAACATATGATTATCTTGTCAAGTGTATACAATGCTGGTGTTCTATTACACACTTATGCTGTGCCAGGTTCATAATGGTGCCAACTGAACATTATGAGGTGAATTATAAATAACAGAGCAAACCAAGGCCTCCAGTTAGGTACTGGTACTTATAGCCCTTCAGCTAGGCAGCTTAGGTTGTCTGTTAACAGATTAAGTCCCATTATGTTATGTCATCACTTAACCCAGACAAACACACACTATAACACTCCAACAACACGGCTGGCAAGACATGATGGGCTTACTTCATGGCTATCAAGTGTATTGCCTCATGATGCACTAATTCAAGAGTAAACATCACTGTGCTGTATATTTACACCCTGTGTTATTTCTGACATTTGCTGTACACACCCTAATTAAATCAAGTGAATGAAGTGAATACACAATGCTACAAATGAAACCTGCAAACATGGTTAGATGATTCCAAAATTTGTTTAATAAACAATAAAACAGCCTGGCCACACTGCCCTCAATTTTCTTATAATATGTACACCACTGTCAAATAAAAAGTCACATGCAAATAAATAAATAAATGCATATACAGTATATACATTGATTTATATGTCCAGCAGGTCAATTGTCGGAAAACTACATTTCTCCCTCCAGGAAATCTGACACAGCCACGTTGTACACCATGTTATTCTGAATCTATTCCACTAAACATTTTTTGGAAATGTATATTTAATGTAGAAATCCTATATAATAATACCTTGGATCTCCCCTCAGTTTTAAACTGTCCCATTGGTCTTCGTCCCACGGCAGCTCCTGAACGTGAAGTCATGCCAGTACAGGGCATGCTTGGACTCAAATCGTCGTTTCGTTTTTCGTTTCGTTTCGTTTTTGAAGGCTCCAACATGCTTGCAAGTGTCGGCCTTGGTCACCTAATGGCGGCTCTCCACGCTGCTCGATCTCTGGCAGCCTCCCTATTCAGTCCCTTAACCCTTAAGTCACATTTAATGACCTCGTCCCATGTCTTTCTCGGTCTACCCCTCCCCCAGTATTAACACTTCTCACCCTCTGTACCCAATTATCATCCCCATCCTCTCCACATGTCCAAACCACCTCAGCCTACCTCTCCTCATCACAACACCAATACACTCCAGTTCCATCCTACCTCTCAACTCTTCTATCGTAAACCCAGCCCCCCCAGGCCTTGCACGCAGGGACGCACTGCACATCCACCTAATCATTGTCATTTTCAGACGACTCAAAGCCAATAAAATTAAAATCAGCCAAAAGGCGGACCAATAAAATCACTGATTTTCAAATTTCAAACATCCCTTACATCAGTCAGTTCCACGATGGCGTCCACTTGTAGTGGGTGTGCTGTGAGCGAATACGAGGTCATCGCTCATTTTTTTTTTTAGAATAATCAGGAAACTGTGAATTTGCTACGCAGTCACGGTGTTCTGCCTTCCTGCCCGAAGTGTAAGAAGTGTGGAAGTGACCTGCATCACAGACAGGACCTTCATTGGTGGTCTATCTATCTATCTATCTATTGCCAGACACCATAATCCCGTAAGGGGTGGCCATTTGACTTTGAGTTATTTATTTTACGGGGAGGGGCACTAACCCTCCACCAACCCACTTGTTGACACGTAGGGAGCACGTATGGTTTGGTTATATGGTTACCACCCAGCGTTGTAAATGGTTTCTTGGCTTACAGGAAACCATTTGGCTTGTCACTCAATGTAAGGCCACCTGTAAAGGAAAGAAAAGCAGTAAGAAGTGACAGGAAAGATGGGAGAAATAGGAAGAGAGGAGGGCAGGCACACAAAAGAATGATAGAGGCTAAGGAAGTAGTAGGCAGCACTACATCAAGTGAGTGGATGATGGTCGCCACCACCTACCACTAAAGAAGCGAAGGGCATGTGGGTTTAGTGTATCAGATTATTCGGAAACTTTACCCTTCCCCCTCATCCTCTTCCGACGATATTTAAGGTAAGATAAGGGTTGGTTGGGTTGGGTTGGGTTGGGTTAATGTTAGGTTAGGTTTGGTTAATAATATAGGAGGGTCTGGGGGAGCAAAGCCCCCTCAGTTAGGGTACACGGTTTAACCCATATCCTCGATTTCGAAACCAAAAATATTTTTTCTGGTCATTTTCTGTGTGCTTTAAATGAATTTGATCTTCATTTTTGTCGGAAATCACTCATGTTGGAGACAGGCTTGGGTCGGAATATCTCCACAACGACTGACTTCCGACAAAAATGGTCAAATTCATTCAGATCGAGTTGACCAAAAAAATATATTTTTGGTTTCAAATTGGAGAAATGTAGTTATCCGAAAATTGACCGTCCATCCAAGTGCACCCCGAGCCTCCTTGAACCACATCTACCACTCTCCCTGTAAACCAGTTGTAATTCGCCACATGGTCAAGTCCAGCTAACGATATAAATACCATCCCACAATAACCATTTTAGATACTGGTTCAATTCACATCATGCATGGTTGGTTGTAATTTACACTTTTCTCCTTTTGTATTTAACCAATAAAACATCCTTACAATGCTATTTCCATATTTAAAAGACTATGGTTACTCCTCGGTAGCCTTTAATGCTACACTGCCATGACTAAAAGTTAAATCTGCCAATCTTGACAAACCGCTGGTCCGCCATAACGCCCTCGTATTGCCCCAGCCTTCAAACCTCCTCTTTCTATTTAGCACATTTTTACAAACTTCCACAGGACACTTACCTTCTCAAAATGATCCCTGGTATTTCCCCCACCTCGCTGGATTACTAAATTACTCCAGGTTCCATTAATTACACACGAAATCACGTAAAATATTCCGTCACCATTGTAGCGTCACACCGCACCTTGTCAACTTTCTACTGTCCAATCTCACCACAAGTTTCGGTACTGCAAAAAAACGCATCAGCAAGCTTCAATTTATACTGCATACGATAGAAACATTCATGATACAGTATATGAAATAGATATCAACTACACTGATCAACAAAAGTGAAGACGGTAAGGAAATAAATAAATATGAGCTACACCGAGATTATTTGAGCGACACCGGACGCCATTTTCAAATTCAGAAATAGCGCTAAGGATTTCTCAAGACCTCAATCTTAACTATTCTACAAATTTACCTTAACGTTATGATATACGTTATTGGTGCAAACTACGTAGACATTAACACTAAATAAATAGCGTATGGGGGAACGTGAAGGAGTAGTATGCCTAATAAATCGTTATGAAGTACTACAGGCTTCCGATGTCACTCCAAACACCTATTAACCTTTTCAGAACTAGATAAGTTTCCCATGTGAGAGCCGTATAGTCCTTTCCTCTTAACCTGGCCCAGATTTGTAAACTTTGGCAGCTTATTTTCACGTAGCTCAAAGACAAAGCTATGGCTCTAACACTTACATCCCTTCCATAACACCTTCGAGACTAACATCATATTCCATTACTAATCTACCGTTACCACTCAGCTTTGGAGGAGAGATGATATTTTCAGGCCAATTTAACTTGAGAGAGAGAGAGAAAGAGAGGGGTAGAATGAGAGCAAAAATATTATGTTGCAGCTCCATCCTGTCTCATCCCAAAGTGAACCCAACGCCTACACTCCTACACGTTGAACCCCTCCTCCTGCAGTCTACCATCCTCCTTTCGGGGTATAGGGAGTGAGATTCCATGCCAGCTAACGCCTGACGATTTTATTCAGTCATAGGAGCCTGCGTCTTCGTAAAAAACTATAGCGTGATTGTTTAAAAAGTTCACTAACCCCTTGCAGCTCAAGGGCCAAGTGTTGTCAGATCGGAGCGAGGATTTAACTAGTAACCAAGAAGACTCATTTCTACCTCAACTACATGAGGCACATTGAATTTCCAAGGCCAGTTCGATCGCGTGAAAAGAGAGAGAGAAGGGGGGTACTGGAGAGGGAAAGGGAAAGGGTAGGTGAGAGAGAGGGAAAGGGAGAGAGTGTGGAGTGAGTGCCGCAGGGAAGGAAGGGTTAGAAGGGAGAGTGAGGGAGGTAGAGCGAGACGGAGGGAGGAAGGGAAGGAGGAAGGCGGGGAGAGAGGGAAGGCTGGAGGAAGGAGGGAGGGAAGGAGGCATGTTAGTGGCTGAAGAGGGAAGGAGAAAGGAAGAAAAGGTTGGAAGGAGAGAGGGAGATACAAGAGGGGTGGGAGGGAGGAAGAAAGTTAAGATGACAGGGGAGGGAGGGAGGGAGGGAAGCGGGAGGGGCGGAGGGAGGGAAGAATGTTAAGAAGGGAGGGAGGGAGGCATCAGGAAGGGAGGCAACGCGAGACGAAGGGAGTAGGAAGGGAGGATTGTGGGTATGTAGGCAGAGTGAGGGAGGGAGAGAAGAGGGGGGGAGGATAAAAGGGAGGAAGGTGAAGGAAAGGAGGGAGGCAAGGAGGAAAGGAAGGAGTATAGAGGAAAGTGGAGAAAAACAGAGGCAGAAAGACAAGGAAGAAGATGAGGTAGGAGGGACTGAGGGAGGGAGGGAAGAAAGTTAAACAGGGGAGGGAGGGCAGGAGGAAGGGTCAGAGAGGAAGGGGGAGGGGGAGGAGAGGAGAAAGTGGAGGGAGGGAGGGAAGAAAGTTAAGACAGAAGGGAGAGAGGGAGAAAGAAGAAAGGACTGAGATACCCTTTAGCATGGACTAGTAATAAAAAAGTAATAATAATAATAATAATAATAATAATAATAATAATAATAATAATAATAATAGCATTCTTTCATCCAGTCCACAAACATCCATCTATCTAACCCCTTCACTACCAAGAGCGTCTGTTTAACTTACCAAAATCGTCTGGACGAGGCAGGAGTAAGAAATGAAAATGTCACTGTGCTGAAGTGGTCAGGAGGATGGGAGAGAGGAGGGAGGAATGTTGGAAACCAGAGTAGGAAGAAAGTTAAGAAGTCGGAGAGAGAGAGAGATATAGTGTAGGAGGAAGGAGGGGGGAGTAAGTCAGGGAGGAATGACAGGAGGGATGGAGGAGGGGAGGGAGGAGTAGTGAGACAGGCTGGATGAGAGGGAGCGAGAGAGGGAGGACGTGGAGGTAGCAGAGAGGAGGGGACAGAGGGAGGCACGCAGGACGAGAAGGAGGGAGAGAGGGAGAAGGGGAGGGAGGGAGGGTAATGTCGGTAGGTCACTAAGGGAGGGAGGCAGTGGAGGGAACACACCAACCCACAAACCCACTGCGCATGCGTCTAAACCCACCCTCATTTAATCCACTTGTTCTTCCTCAGCTCCAATGACCTCAGCTTCCTTACACTTAATTTACAAAACTACATACCTTTGGACATCGTTTGAGTTAGGGCAAAAGGTGCAGCCATGATAAAACAAGCCAGGAGAATCGTTTGAAAATATCACAAGCTAAGATCGGACATTGTGTATTTACATCACGTCTTCCCGCCAGCCGACGCCACGTTGCCACATCTCCCCGCGCTATGAAAGTGAAATTCCTTTCCACTATTTATCCCAGTACTCAACCCCCCACTAGAATATCAACTAGTAAACGCTCCGGAATCATTATTATTCCAATAGTATTTGCCTAAGAGGACATGGGGCTTGAAAATGGCGGGAAAGTGACGCGGCAACAGAAGTAACAGGTGCAACGTCGCATCCGGAAGAGTCGAGTTAGCCTCCCTCCAAATTAACTCGTATTTTCGGCTACGTGAGCCTTTACAGAGGGGACGTGAAGGAAAAAAGGACATTGAGACCTTGAAACGAGGAAATGGATTTTATTACATTCGGGAACCGTCACCGTAGTATACTTTCTTTGAGATCCTTGCGCCCACATCTTTCAGGTGGCATTGGAGGCTTCGTAGCACCTGTTTCTTAGTTACTTATTCTTCATATTATTCGTTAATATCCACTACGTATATTATTACTACAAACTATGTCCTTATAATGACATGAAAGGCATACAGGAGAATGTCAAGGTGTAATATACAAAATAAATCGTTGAAGACGAGCAACATCTTCGAAGCAGCCAGATATGTCTTTTTATTTACTTTCAAATCGCCTGCAGGAGCGTCGAAAGTGTGACGGAGAAAATGTAGAGTGGAATGGCGCCCAGATCGCCTTTGTAACCCCGGGAAAGAAAGGATAAGAGAAAAACTGATGATAATAATGAATCACTTGAGAAGCCGAGAGGGGGAGGAGGAAGAGGAGGTACCGCCTGCTCTGAAGCCCCTTGTATCTCTCGGGGTTTTTGTAATGTTTTGTACCCTTGCGCTGGCTGGCTTATCCTTTTGTATGCAACTGTATTCACGCGTCCGTAATCCCTTCGTGCCTATGTTTACGGCTGTGTGCTGGTGGCTTTTACGTTCAGTAATTCTCTAGCGGGATATAACGAACATTTAGAGCTAAATTCTGGAGCTAAGACGCTTTCTATAACTCTCTAATCTCTCCCCGTCGGTGCCACCACGTAAAAGCGACCCTCTCCACCGCGTAGGTCAATCCTCTGACGGTCGGGATAAGTCTAGTATTCCACTCCCGCCAACGTAAGACAACTTGATTCAGCTGTCAGTCTTTTTTCTCTCCTCTCGTTTCATCCCCACTTTCTCCATCTACCGTCAATTTTCGTTCTTTCCCCAGGGGCACCTTCACGTGGTGGCACAGATATAACTAGATGGTTCACTGCCACGCTATACTGTCCTTCATTAACTCCCTTATTCCTAGAAGAGAACGGTCCAAGTTAAGCCTTGAGACCACTGGGTTCACGTTCAGATGGGCCTGGGGTTACTACCACCACCACTACTAGTTACTACTACCACTACTACTATTACTAAATCTTATGCTACCGCTAGTGTAACAACTACTGCAGCAGCTACTACTACTGCTACCACCACTATTAATCAAATGAAATGAGAAACCTGTACTTTACACAGGAAAAATCATCCAACAATTCCCGGCATAGTGGTAATATATTGGAGGAACACTATTAATCCCTCCACGTATACGCGTATGGGCACAAATAAAAGCATCGTTCATTAGAAAATTATAAAAGTATTTAATGTTTTTTCTGATACATGAAAGAAAATAATAATAATAATAATAATAATAATAATAATAATAATCACACTAAGGACAATAAAAGGATAATCCATCCAAACGTAACATCCAATCGCTCATTTTTCAAAACTGAAAATTCTGAGTGTGGCATGATGATGATGATGATGATAATAATAATGATAATAATACATCAATTAAATGAGCTTAAATTATGTCCATATAATGTATACGGACATTTTTTTAAATAGAAAAAAATGTCATCCTCTGACGCATTTTCCATTTTCTTGCTACATGACTATTTTTTTTCCAATTCAGGGGAGACTATACCCTTTTTACTTCAACCTGGCCTAAAATTACCGTCACTCCACCTTGAATGCTGGGTTGTGACAAGATGAACACCGACGCTAGTCACGAAGTGCTGTGAAAAGGATGTACAGCTGTGGTTTTTATTTTTTTTCTGCCAATGGGCTATGGATTTCTTTTCTGCAAGGAAGAAGGAACCAAGACCAGAAGCCCGCAAGACTGTTACCTCCAAGAAATATTATAAGAGCCAAATTCAAGATCCCGCAATAATAAACTGCTAAATGACGGAAATCTGGGCCAAGTTAGGAAACAAACACTATTTCTTTCACCTTAACTTGGCCCAGATTTCCATTTTTCCGACATCATTCTTCAATGGCGGAATAAGACGCCACGGTGTAATCTTTCCACAGCGCTTCTTCGTGACTAGCACCACATACCAGCGTTACTCATTTGAGCGACTAATGTAGGGATGACAGTTTTTGGCCAAATAAAAGTGTAAAGAGTACAGCAAATGCGTTAACAGATTCGAAATTTCCCATAAAATTAATAAACTTTCCACAGCGCTTCTCCGTGACAAACACCACATTCTAGAGCTAACATCATGACATTGGAGCTATGGCTGTGGAGATGGTAATTTTAGGCCAAGAAGGGTAAGATGGTAGGTTAATGGAGTCGTTATTGCCCCTAAAATTTATCCTCTCCCTCAAATCGAAAAGAATCACCTAGTGGTAGCCAAGATCAAATGGGAATACACATCAATAATTAGAATTTAAATACAAATAAAATGCTAAGCTCTTACTCTTTCATGTAAACCAACTTTTATGCTTCAGATAAAAGTATATTTCCTCAGTATTTTCGAGTATGTATCAAGAATATGAATACTCTCAGATGTATATGTGTGTTTTTTGAGTTTATATATATATTTCTGAAATGTTTAGGTATGTTTTTATCTATTATATTTTGCATGTTTTAATGTGTATATTGTATATTTGTATTATGTATGATTGTGTATATATGTATGAATGTATATGCATGACTGCATTTGGCTATGTATGTATGATTGTGCATAAGTGTATGATTGTAAAGGTGCATGTATAACTATGTATGCTTGTGTATGACTATGTGTAGGTATATGTATGACTGTACATCTGTAAAGACTCTACATGTTGCACATATATAATAATCTATATATATATAACTCCAACACACTTAGTAATACAATAATAATATACAAATCTGCCTACGGTATGAACAGAGCTGGCTTGATAAATAATAATAATAATAATAATAATAATAATAATAATGCTTCCAATAATCTTAGTAAGGGCAAGGGGAGAAGGAATGCGTGAAAAGTAGAGATATAGGAGTATACATACACACACGTATACTTTCGTTCCCTCATACACTATACAAAACTAAAATACACTCTTTTGGAGTCTACACCTAATGTCACACACTTAATTTTCTGTTGACAAATTAAGGATGGCTTCATTTTAAAATATAAGTTTCCTGACAAAACAATATAAATGCTCTTCATTTGACACCCTGAAATACATCTTGGGTTCCTCTGGGTAAATACACCTGATACCTACACTACACACTTCTTCAAGGCAATTCAAGATGCCATCCAACACTCTATGGACCACAAAAGCAAGAAATATACAATTACACAATCCCTTTTAACCAATTCTTGATTATCCTGCGTATTAACTAACAAAGCTATATCTTCTCAACTTTAAAATTTCTTGTCAGCTCTTCCTACAGGTTATACATATTGTCATTTTCCATCATATTACTTCTATACATCAATATTGTCAATTATTCATCTATACATGTATGATTCTCATATCCATTGTCTGTATTCCTTCCTGATACACTCACACTAAAGCATTTAAGTTCATGGTTTTTATACGGGAAAAAAATCAATTCACGGAAAGTCGAGTAGAACTTAGAAGAAAATGGGGTTAGCAGAGAACGTTTGTGTTATTTAACTTCCAGTAAAGGTTAATTGTAATCACAAATGTTGAATGTGGATGGAAAAGAAAGAATAACAGACTGGAAGACAGAAACAGGATAAAAATAAAATAAAACCAGGTGTAAAGTACAAAGGTAAAGGATTGTCTTTTATTAGTTATTATTAAAAAAGCATGATAAGGAGGGAGGAAAGGAGGTTCTATGCTAAATGAAAAAAAATTGAAAAACAAAAACCACACATTACTCTTTTTAAATTAACTTTACAAAAATATAATTATGGTTGTACATGACAAATAATAATTAATATAGTATAAAAGAAGCACAGGAAAAGTAGAAATTACAAGTATAACTAAAGCATCTTTTTTTTTAAACGCATATATACTTCATTATCCATCAAGTGTGACCTTATGCAAAATTTCATCTGCTTTTATAATATACAATGATGGCTGTCTTCCTGTCTAGTTTGAAGCAGACTAACACCTCCTCCTTGGCTATATTGCAGAGTACAACACATTATACACTGATATGGTTATTTATTGGTTATATCTACATGGAGTACATAAATAACACACAGGAATATATTGCAGTAACACATGCAGCAAGAACTAGGTAAAGGTGTTAGCCAGCTCACTGAACTGACAACAACACCAGCCTGAAGGTCAAAGGTCATTTTATATATATGTACACAGAAAAACAAATTGCTTCTTATATAAGCTGACAACCCGAAGCCGCAAACAAAGATGGCCGAATGAAACTTTAAACACACATTACACAATTAATCACAGGAGGACTCCAAAATTTTGCTTTACAACTGATTGGGGGATCACAAACTTTCACACAATATTGAAAACCCAAGAGGGTGATTTTGTTGAGCAATGTTTCCCTTACTGAGGCATCTTAGAGTTTAAATATGTAAAAAAAATATAAATGTTTAAATACAGTTATAAATATTAAATAATACAGGTGACTACAACAAGCAACTTGGTCTGAGTAACTTGCATCCCGTCACTCTCGTCCGTTATTTAAGTATTACAAATTGCTAAATAGTAGAGTTTGGGGTTAAATACATTCTGATACTCCAATTTCTCTTCACCCTAATTAACACCTGGTCACCCTCACTGCCATTCAAAAAATCATTTCATAATAAAAATCTATTAAATATATACTATTCCACTGTCATATATTTACTTTGTCATATATATATTATGTAAATTATATATATAATGTATACATATTGGTCTGCAGGACTACCCTTGAGCGATAGGATGCTAAAGACAATTCTGATATATATATATATACTTGAGAGAGAGGGAGAGAGAATGGAGGAATAGGAAAGGAAGGAGACGGGAACAGAGAGGAATGGAAGAGGGAGAGGAAGGAGGGACAAAGGAGACAGAAGTCGAGGAGAAGGAAGGGACAAAGGTGACAGAAGTCGAGGAGGAGGGAGGGACAAAGAAGACAGAAGTCGAGGAGGAGGAAGGGAAGAGGGAGAAATGGAGGGAGGAGGAAGAGGGGGAGGGGAGAGAGAAGGGAGAGAACTTGACATAAACAAGTCGACAGTGAATTAACATCATCAGCACTGTCCCTGCCTCCCTCTCCTCACCCCTCCCTTCCCTCCTTCTCTTCCTTTATCTCCCTCCCTACTTCTCTCCCTCACATTCCCTCCTCTCTCTCCAAACCTCCCTCCCTCTCTCTTCTCTCACATCCCTCCATCTCCTCAAGACAACCTCTCAGCTTTCTAATCCTTTCCTCTCATCCCCTTAATCCTGTATTTTCCCTTCTGGTCCCCAACCCTCTTCCTTTTCTCCTTTTCCTCTCCCTACAACTTCCTTCTCTCTCTCTCTCTCTCTCTCTCTCTCTCTCTCTCT
>JAGKTI010015335.1:0-20627 GCA_018397915.1 Birgus latro | reverse complement strand
GGTGGAAGATGTGAATTTCATGTCCGGTCCTAACCTAACCTAACCTAACCTATGGTTACCATAAAGATTTTCATGCCTAACCTGTTTTCATCATGCTATACATGTGTTAAAATATTACCAAAAATGTTAATCATGATGTCCTGCTTGTAATTTAATTTTTCCATGCATGGTTCTTAAGTAAAACAGCTAGAAAAAAGGATGAAGCAGTGAATTTCACGTCCAGTCCTAACCTAACCTAACCTATGGTTACCATAAAGATTTTCATGCCTAACCTGTTTTCATGATGCTGTTAATGTGTTAAGAAATTACCCTAAATGTTAATCATAACTTCCTGCTTGCAATTTAATTTTGCCATGCATGGTTCTTAAGTAAAACAGCTAGAAAAAAGGTCGAAGCAGTGAATTTCATGTCCGGTCCTAACCTAACCTAACCTATGGTTACCATAAAGATTTTCATGCCTAACCTGTTTTCATCATGCTGTACATGTGTTAAAAAATTACCCTAAATGTTAATCATAATTTCCTGCTTGCTATTTAATTTTGCCATGCATGGTTCTTAAGTAAAACAGCTAGAAAAAAGGTTGAAGCAGTGAATTTCATGTCCGGTCCTAACCTAACCTAACCTAACATTGTGTTAATCATAATTTCCTACTTTTAATTTAATTCTTTCATGCATGGTTATTAAGTGCACCAGCTATGAAAAAGGTTGAAGCAGTGAATTTGATGTCCGGTCATAACCTAACCTAACCTAACCAAACTTTAAGTTAACCTAACCTAACCATTTTTCTGGTAGCAATTAACATCATTTACTGTATTTGATGCTTTGTATCCAATAATTTAGTGCATAAAATGTGAGAAAAGATGATTTCCATGTCCGATACTTACTTATACTATGCTGGCAAGTTCTGAGCTCCTATGACTCACTCACCCCTAAATCATCATTTTTTGGTTAAAATTCAATAAATTCATGCTATGTATGAATTATTTATGTGAAAAGAGACCTAAATAAGTGCTATACATGTCCACTAGGGAGGTAGGAAGGTAGTTTTCTGATTTAGGTTAGGTTAGGTTAGGTTAGGGTCATGAAAAACCAGTGCTGGAGCTTCAGGACCAATATCCGGACAAAACCAATATCCGGACATGCCTTTGGCTCTATTATGTCGGATAATGGAGGGATTACTGTAATACATTTTATTGGTGTTAGCAGAGATATGAGAGTAACAGGGCAGACTGGACCATAGAATTAATTACCTTAAATAATTAATTACCATAAAAATTATATGTGAGACCATAAAATTTTTCATCTGGTAGGAAAGAGGAATTATATACAGCAGTAAATCATAAGTTTTATTGGGGTTGAATGAGGTATGTGCTCCTTGAATGCTTTCTGGTTTGGAATGTGCCTACTTTTTTTTCTTTTTTTTTAGACTAAGTTTTTTTTTTTTTTTAGACTAAGGGTTGAGATGATAGTGATAATGGTGGAGATGTCTTATTTAAATTAATTTCTGTAGCTACCTATTACCCTTTTCATGTAATTTTACTCCATGTCAAATCACATTACTCTTTATCACTAGACAGAGATTTGTTTGTGGTGATATCACTGTAAGCTAGCCAAGTTAAGTAAGTGAAGTGTGTGCTTTGACCTTAGTCATTCAATCTTTGTCAAGGGGTGGTTGGGGTTTTTTGCTCATGTAATGCCATTCAGGGATGAGTGGGGCAGGTCGCTCGTATCTTAAATGTCAGGACCAACTTACCTAGCCCCAAGCTTCTACACTCCTCATGGGGCAACACTGGATTAGATGATGGATGAATGTTATGCAGTTTAAGGGATGAGGCTATGGCACACCTAATGTCTGACTTGGCTCGTATCTCTGATTGGGGTAAAAAGAATCTTGTTATATTTAATGCATCAAAAACTCAGTTCTTACACTTATCAACCCGACAAAATCTTCCTCAGGATTACCCACTAATGTTTAATAATGAACAGTTATGTCCTGCATCATCCTTGAACATGCTTGGGGTTTCATTCTCTTGGGATTTGTCTTGGAAAGAACATATTACATCTCCTGTGAAATCTGCTTCCAAAAGATTAGGTGTGCTATGCCGATTCCGAACTTTCTTTACCCCTGCACAGTTGTTGACCTTGTACACGGGTTTTATTCGCCCGTGTATGGAGTACAACTCTCATGTGTGGGGAGGCTCCCCACATGCAGCTCTTCTCAATAAGGTGGAGTCAAAGGCTTTTCGTCTCATTAACTCTCCTCCTCTTACTGATTCCCTTCAACCTTTGTCTCTTCGCCGCACTGTTGCATCTTTATCTCTCTTCTATCGCTACTTCAATGGTCACTGTTCCTCTGAACTGTCTGCTTGCATCCCTCCACCTCTACGACGGGCACGTAGTACCCGTCTAGCAACAAACTCTCATCCCTTTTCTGTCCAACTCTCTAATGCAAGAGTTAACTGTTACTCCCAGTCCTTCATTTATGCAACTGGTCAACTCTGGAACTGTCTTCCTCTGTCTGTATTTCCTACTTCCTATGATCTCCAGTCTTTCAAACGCAGTGTGTCCAGGCATCTCGAATTGAATGGATCTTGAATTTGGCTCTCTTTTGTATTGTTTTTGCTTTTTCTTGGAAGGAACAGTTGCAGGCCTGTGGCCTTTGGTTCCTTCTTCCTTGCATAAGAAAAAAAAACATCCTTACTGAATACATTTGAAAAGCATACATTTGTTTAAAGGGATTAGATCTCATTTTATGTATTAAAGACAGGTTAGTCTTGCATTAGCTGTGTAGGTATGAGAATGTTGGTGCATTCTTTTGAACTAAAGTAATACTTACTTATTCATTTACACACACAGGCTCTTGTCATGAGTTTTCACGGATGGACAGGAGGAGGGAAGAATTATGTAGCAAAATTCATCGCAGAGTCCATTTACAAGCTTGGAATGAGGAGTCAGTATGTCCATATTTTTGTTAGTACTGTTCATTTTCCTCATGAACAACAAGCAGATATATACAAGGTAAGTTGATTTTAACTGCTCATGAAGAAGTCCTACCAAGGGTCTTAACGGATGATATTCATTTTCCATTGTGCCTCACTTTAATCATTCCCATTGTGCCTCACTTTAATCATTTTTAGTTTATGTATGTTTTTACTTAGCTGACAGATGGTTTTCTTTTATGGGGACCCTAATATTTAGTCCATTATAGTATTTTATTGTGGCATGTATGGGAAGGCAGCTGGGGTTGATGAGGCATATGCAGGGATGATTAAATGTAGTGGAGAAAGCAGAATGAAGTGTTTGTTGGAGGTATGTAAGAAGGCATAGATGAGTGAAACTGTTCCAGCAGAATGGAAAAAGGCTGTGATTGTACCCCTGTACAAAAATAAAGATGAGCGAATTTAGTGCAAGAATTATCGTGGTATAAGTTTATTGAGTGTGGTAGGAAAGGTATGTGGAAGAATTATTATTGAGAAAGTAAGAGAGATATCAGAAGTCTTGGTGAGTGATGAACAGGGTGACTTTTGGAGTGGGGGATGTGTGGATCAAATTTTTCCAGTGAGATAGATAGTGGAGAAGACTTTTGAGAAGGACTGTAAGGTGTGCAGGGCATTCATGGATCTGGAAAAGCATTCAACAAAGTAGACAGAGAAGGATTGTGGAAGGTTTTGTGCATGTATGGTATACAGTAGATGGTAAGCTGCTAGGTACCATCAAGAGTTTTTATGATGGTAGTGAAGCATGTGTTTGGGGGAGGCAGTGGCTCGATCGGTAGAGAGGTGGGCTGCAGTCCCGACGGACCCAGGTTCAAATCCATGCTGGGGCAGGGAACAGTTTAAGGATTTGAATTTCATTAAATTAGGCTTTGCTGATCTACCAGAAGACCCGTCGACATGTCGTAAAAATACCCCCGCTAATACCAATACACCAGTCCTGTATGAGACAGCTCTAGCATGTATTCAATATGGACGGTGGGTGTTAGCGCCGAAGTGGTGACATGTAGAGGTGTATGGTATGTAGGAGGACTGCTGGGCCTTGATAGCAGGCTGTAAAGCCTATGCCCAGTCACACACACACACACACACACACACACACACACACACACACACAAAAAGGCATCTAAGTGAATGATTCACAATTGGTGTGGTGTGCGACAAGGTTGTGTAATGTCCTCATGGTTCAATATATATATGGATGGGGTGATGAGAGAAGTAAAGACACAAGTATTGGAGAGGGGGATGGCATTGGTAATGAATCGTGGTGGATGGAATATTTCAGATTTGTATGCTGATGATGCAGTGCTGCTGTACTTGCAAATATTGCGCTAGAACTTGGTAGACTACTGCAGAGTTTTGCTGATGTCTGTGAGCATTGTGCCTTGAGAGTAAATGTAGAAAAGAGTAAAGTGATGGTTATTGAGAGACAAAGTGACTACCAGTGTGATGTTACAGTGAATGGAGAGAGACTGGAATTGGTGAGAGAGTTCAAATACCTGGGTACAGTGATGTAAAAGGGAGGAAAATGTGCAGAAGTTGAAAGTAGAGTAACACGAGGAAGGAAAGTAGCTGGTGCTATGAAGGCCTTGATAAGAAACAGAGGCTTGTGTGTTGCAGCTGCACAAGGCTTACATGAAGGAGTGTTAGTGCCAACTTTAAATTGGATGTGAGACCATGGTGTGGCATGAAAATGAAAAGAGTGAGAGCAGTGGAGATGGGACTGCTGAGGAATGTATGTGGAATGCAGAGAGTGGATAGGATATGAAATAATGTGATTCATGAAAGACGTGGAGCGAGGAAGTCTGTGGGCACCAGAATCGAAGAGAGTGTACTGAGATGGTATGGTCATGTGGAGAGAATGGATAACAATGGAGTGGTGAAAAAAGGTATATCTGAGCAAATTTGAAGGAGGGAGGAGGTGAGGTAGGCCAAGGAGAAGGTGGAAGGATATAGTGAATGAGTATGCGAGCAAGAGAGGTATGGAAGTCAGTGGGGCTAGGGGACTGACAAAGGATAGAGCAGGCTGGATGAATGTTGTAAGAAGTGTGTGATCAGGGATTTGTCACCTCTATTTAATGTGACAGCACCTGAATTGATTCTATCGGATACGTTTATGTGAAGCAACAGAATATGGTGAATGTTTTTAGCATATCAGATAGAGCCAGGATTCCGGGGGCTTGAATGATGAGTGATTGGAAGTGTGGCCCATTGGACTGGGCAGACTTGGGCTGTCTGGACATTGCTACTCCTCACCCTGCTGTAGGGTGGGAAAGAAGGTCTGGATGATGATGATGGTGATGATGATCTTCTGTTAACTGGGCCTCAGGGAACGGGCTGTAAAGCATATGCCTAGAGTCAGAACCTCCTCCTCCCCTTCCTTTTTTTTAAGTATGTAATTGAACCTCTGGATCAAGTTCATTCATTCTAGAGACAACATTATTCAGATTGACGATTTTGTCTTTTTCTTTGAATCCTTCGAAGTCACTCCCCTTCTTAATATCCTTTACCTCCACTTCCTCTTGATGGGGGTGGCAGTCTTTGCATGTTAGGGGCAGGAGGATGTTGCACTTTACAACTGAAACATCAACACAGTGAAAAACTTCCTGGGTGGATGAGATGTAGAGAAAACCAAGCTGCCTCTTACCTTCAGTTGTAAAGGAAATTCAAGCTTAAATGGCTGTTAACTTGTCACTCCTTTCTCTAATCAGACACAGACCACGTTACATGACATTGAAACTACTCATTTCTTGCAAAAATAGGCACAAACAGGTTATGAATTGCAGTAGTTTGGAGATTACCATCAATTGTGTCCATTTTCTTCTTCTGTGTGTGAATATACAGTAGTTCAAAGAGTTCTTAATGTTCAGTGCTTTTCTCTAATGTGTGTTTGAACATGTTATTAAAACATTCCCAGTAACATCATCACTCCACTCCTGAATGATCGCTAACCTATCTCACAGGCAGTGTTCCTATGTTAGTGCTGAGGTGGTGACTGCATATCCAGTACAGTGTACAGTATTAATGTGTATGTTGCCATGTGTTGCAATGGAGGTGGATTGCTAGGCTTCAGGGAATGGACTTCTTGTTTAGTGCCCAAGCTGAATACAGTTTATATACAGTATAATGCAACATTTAAGTATAGTGCTTCCCATATTGAGTAAACCCAAAAATGTCATGTTTGGTATAAGTTATAGTTTACTTCCCCCCCCCTTTCAGGCTAACTGCTTTTTTTTTTCTGTTCCAGCTGCACCTTCAGGATTGGATCCGTGGCAATGTGAGCAAGTGTGAGAGATCCCTATTTATTTTTGATGAAATTGACAAGATGCCACTAGGCATGATCAACGGCATCAAACCTTTCATTGACTACCATGAGTCCATCGATAAAGTTGACTTCAGGTGCTGTTTTGTTTTATTAGCTGTAGTATACTTGGAGATAGGCAAGATATATTACTACCAAGCTTTCCCTCTATATGATGATTGTAAATATGTATGGTTGCACTAGATATGCTCTACATTATGGAGTAAAGAATTTTCTTATATATGGCCTGATGGCCTGATAATAAATATTTTCTATAAAAGTAGTGAAATACAGAGACATTGAAAATGTGTTGGAAAAAGAGTGACTCAGGACTTATCAAATTTATGTTTATATGTTTTAAGCACTTAGCACTTCACTTTGATGACTCTCTCTCTCTCTCTCTCTCTCTCTCTCTCTCTCTCTCTCTCTCTCTCTCTCTCAGATAGGCCCACAACAGATACAGTGATAATAAGGGTAGACTGCAAGATGCGAGAAATTCTCAGTTTGAATCTCAGTCTGTAGTCATAGGGGCATTCTGGAGTTGGAGTTGGTGATTCAATGGGAATTGTTGATTGGGGTGACAACAACCTGTAATATGTGGAAAAGTTCTGTTACCTAGTGAAATGGGTCAAGATCATGACATGTGGAGAGCTGTCTAGTGAAAATGCAGTAGCTACACAGTACACATGATAGTATGCCAGGCAAGCTGTTCTATCTATCTATCTATCTATTGCCAGACGCCTCAATCCCGAATGGGGTGGCCACAAACAAATCGCCTCCATGTCACTCTGTCCCCTGCCATTTCACTACCACGCTCCCAACTCACACACCCCTCTCTCATATACCTCTCAACTCCATCCCTCCATCTCATCCTCGGCCTCCCCCTCCCTCTCGCCCCCTCCACCTCACTCACATACACTCTCCTCGTCAGTCTTTCACTCTCCATCCTCTCCACATGCCCAAACCACCTTAACGTGTTTCTCCTAACGCTTCCCATCACGTCCTCAACCACACCACAACGCTCCTTCACTTCCTCATTTGTTAGTCTGTCTCTCCATGTGACTCCACATGCTCCTCTCAAATAACTCATTTCCACTGCTCTCACTCTTGACTTCTGTCCTTCCAACAGGGTCCAAGCTTCACTTCCATATGTCAGAGTTGGTATCACAATACTGTCATGTAACAGCTTTTTCACTTCCATGCTTACCTCCCTGTTTCTTATCACTGCTTTCAACGAACCAGCAACCTTCCTTCCCTGCTGTACCCTTTTGAGCACTTCACCCTCCAGACTACCATCCTTACTCATCACACTACCCAAGCTGTTGCTTGGCAGAATTGGTTTGTGGAGATTACCTCTAAACTTTCATCCTGAGGAATCTCTCTTAGGCCAAGTTAAATAATATGATTCAGTCCATAACAAAATGAAAAAGGTGTTGCTGGGGTTTAGGAGTTAAGATAATTATGAAGACCTACTTAATCCTGATATTTAAGGTGAAGGTGAGCATTATTTGAGCAATAAACCTCAAGTATCCATTGGATGTAAACTCATGACAGTTTGCTTAACTGGATGAATGGCAGATACATCCTCCTAGTATTTGTGGGCTTTACACTGTTGTGCTGTATGGAACAAAATGAAAATGTTCATGAATAGAATAGAATAACAGAAGTAATTCATTACAGTTAGGCTGAGTGTAGTAATTTTTATAAGAAATAAAAATTCATTTTATTTTGTCCAGGAAATCAATATTCTTGTTCTTGAGCAACACTGGAGGTCCAGACATCACACGGGAGATGCTTCAGTTGTGGAAGTCTGGGAGAAAACGTAAGGAGGTGTCTTTGAAGGACCTTGAGCACCTGGTTGAACGCGGAGCCTTCAATGAAAAAGGTGAGAGTAGTTTCATCAAGTAGACTTCTGGGAAGCACAGTGTTGTATAGTACTTGGTGGATAAAGTGTTGTGTTAAGTTTTATTGCATGTAATAAACCTTGTAAGGACCATTCATCCATCCATCATCCAATCCAATGCCGCCCCACGAGGAACATTGAAGCCCGGGGCTAGGCAAGTTGGTCCTGACATTTAAGATGAGAGTGACCAGCCTCACTCATCCCTGAGTGGCATTACGTGAGCAATAAACCCAACCACCCCTTGGATATAAACTTTCACCGACTCAGTCCGATTGGAGTGCCGTAATTACCAACTGAACCACCAGGTGCCAAAATTTGGTTATATGGTTACCACCCAGCATAGTAAATGGCTTCCTGCTGTACAGGAAACCATTTGGCTTGTCACCCAGTGTAGAGTCACCCACAGGCAGAAGGAAGAGGAAAGAATGAAGGAAAGAAAGACAGAAGAGGGAGTGTAAAGTCACCCGTAGGCAGAAGGACGAGGAAAGAATGAAGGAAAGAAAGACAGAAGAGGATGGAAGGAAAGGAGGATGGAGGAAAGGGCAGAAACCTAAGAGCAGCACTACATCGAATGAAGGGATTGTGAGTGCCCCCACCAGGAGATAAAAGGAAGTAAAAACTCCCTTATCAATATTCTTTTGTGTACATGTAATCTTATTTTGATTGCATTCCCTAGAAGAGCAACCTGTGGATGCTGCCCCATTGATAAATGGATAAGACCATTTTATCTGTTTAGATATAGTAGTAAAATTTTCTTGATGGAATTTCTGGTCACAGTGCAGTGGCTAGATAAAACGTGTGTGAGAGAGGGGAGTTAATTCAAGAGTGGTGATGATGAGGAACTTGGTAATTATAACCTAGTAGTTTTCAGCACATACTTCTCTTATAATGAGAGCCCCCACAAACTGGAAAAAGATGCCACTGCTCGCCAGATAACTTAATGTAAAGTGCAAAAGTAGGGTCAACTTGAATTACCCTCTGTTATACAATTTTTGTGTTACTTTACTGAAAATAGGATATTTATTGATTTATCTACTTATAATACTGGAGAAAAAATGGCCTCTTTATCAAAATGTAATAGAAATGGAAGGTTATGTCCACCTCAGTTTAGGGACAGTCTACTTTTTTTTTTATTTTTTTTATGTGTCCGACTCTGGGCATAGGCTTCACAGCCTGCTATCAAGGCTCAGTCGTCCTCCTACAATCTACATGTCACCACTTCGGCGCTTAACACCCACCGTCCATATTGAATACATGCTAGGGCTGTCTCATACAGGACTGGGGTATTGGTATTAGCGGGGTCATTTTTACGACATGTCGGCGGGTCTCCTGGTAGATCAGTAAAGCCTGATTTAATGAAATTCAAATTCTTAAACTGTTCCCTGCACCAGCGAGGATTCGAACCTGGGTCCCTCGGGACTGCAAGCCAACTCTCTACCGATCGAGCTACTTGTGATTATTAGGTTGCTTGGGTATTGATCACTCATGTTTTTAGGTGGTGAATGTACATCTCTGAGGAAAAATGGTACATGGATATAACGAAAATGTATCTTACATAACAAATGAAGGAAATATGGTACTTGTACTTAAGCGATCGAAGATTGTATGAACCGACTGAGTGCATGTGGAGGCGCTTTCTCATGGGTAGCATGACGTAGTTTGTGTGCCCGCTGCCAGGGGCCCAGGGCGGCGCTGATGGTGTGTATACACCACACATGACGCCCGTGCCTTTTGAAATCAGCTGATGAATCCGGGTATATAGTGCCATGGTCCACTGTGCAGCTAAAATATATGTGAAAAAATAGACTAGCAGAAATGAGACTTTTTCTCAAAGCAAGAGGAATACCATGCCTTTAAAAATTTGGGTTGCTGATCTTGGCGCCGTAAGATTTAGGCCGTACAGTTCTTACTATTATTAAGTGTATAATGGATCGAATCACGTCAGGATTTGCCAAATGAAAGATTACGATCTTTGGAAACGGTATGATAAATTTTTCCAACTACTGAGATTCATAACACTTGGTAAAAATGTGATGAATGCAAACACATGCAATAAACTTTCATGGCTTTTAGTACAATCTGTGGAGAACTTTTCAGCGTAAATGTCTTTTAGAGCATCAGTAAAATATCTAAGATGAATATAATACTGGTATAGTGCTTTATGCATGAGTAATAATCCCGATAGGAATTTTTTTATAGGAAGGTACACCAGCTCTGAGCAGGTATTGACCCCACGCTATTTAGTGATCCGGCGAACACTGGCAACTTCCAGGAGTTTGTGGGGGCTCTAATTTTGATATCACCAGTTGCTGGCTTGAATCCTTGTGTAACCGTTGGAGTATTGATTTTAATGTGAGTAGTAGGTAACTTGTTCTATTACACTTCCATCCCTAGCATAAATGAAAATAATAAGCTGTTAGTTGACATGTAATGTTCAGGATCCTGTAGTGGGATGATCCTTTGTCAAGAACATGCATAGGTATGTGTGTATGTGAAATGTTATGTTTTTAATTGCTTATGCAACACTGTATTACCAGTGACTCTGCATGTATCACAACTGTGATTATGTGAAAAGAGACTGTTGATGTGAATTGTGCTATAAAACACTGGAATATATCTAGACGAAGAAGTTTGAAGGTACTTTGCATTAGACTGCGAGAAAATGCTGATTTCATGTGTGCAGCATGTCGGGGAGAGCAGGTGGAGATTGTTAGGCGTGAGAGGGTTGAACTTGCAGGTGAGTCTCTTGAGTGTGTGGAGGAGTTTTGTTATTTGGGAGACATGTTATGTGCCGGAGGTGGGGCTGGAGTTAGCTCGGTTGCTAGAGTGAGAAGTGGTTGGAAGAAGTTCAGGGAGCTGTTGCCTCTCCTGACATTGAGAGGACTCTCCTTACGTGCTAAGGGGTCTTTGTATGCAGCATGTGTTAGGAGTGTGATGCTGTATGGTAGTGAGACCTGGGCAGTAAAGGAAGAGGATATTCGCAGGTTTAAACGTACAGAAATGACAATGATTAGGTGGATGTGCAGTGCGTCCCTGCGTGCAAGGCCTGGGGGGGCTGGGTTTACGATAGAAGAGTTGAGAGGTAGGATGGGACTGGAGTGTATTGGTGTTGTGATGAGGAGAGGTAGGCTGAGGTGGTTTGGACATGTGGAGAGGATGGGGGATGATAATTGGGTACAGAGGGTGAGAAGTGTTAATATTGGGGGAGGGGTTGGGAGGGGTGGACCGAGAAAGACATGGGACGAGGTCATTAAATGTGACTTAAGGGTTAAGGGACTGAACAGGGAGGCTGCCAGAGATCGAGCAGCGTGGAGAGCCGCCACTAGGTGACCAAGGCCGACACATGCAAGCATGTTGGAACCTTCAAAAACGAAAACAAAACATCATAAAAGGATACAAGTTTTACGAGATAAAATTATCACCAACAGTCTATTCCCTTTCTCAGTTGCAGATATGTCAAAACTGCTGGCTTATGTGTTATGCTTTATTTGTCTATTAATCATCTGATTTTTTTGTCTTGGAAACTTTTGGTTATACCAGAATACTGAAACTGCTGCTGGGAGGCACACAAAATTCTAGTTAGACTGGCCAAGGTTTTTAGCTACAAGACTGAGAACCCATTCATTTATTTAAAATGTAGAATTGTATGTATATTCTTGTCTGTTCAAGTTAGGCAGTAAGTGGTACTGTATATGGTTTATGGTCAGAAAATAAAATTTTGAGAAGAAAAATCTGCCAGTATGAAAAAGTCAGCCACAGAAATGAAAATTATGGAATTCTACCTTGTCTGAGAGAGTTAAGGCATTTCATTAATAACAATAAAATGTTGAATTACCAACTCCCCAGTCTTCAGTTTTTACTGCTGTTGTCAGGAATAATAATGACTCCTCAGACTTATTCTTACCTTTGAAGCTATGAATTTTGTGGCTTTCAGTAGCTAGAGGAGACCTTATTTTCCCGTGGAGGACTTTTAACTCGCAGTACAGTACCCTTAGTATGGAATATTTTGGAATAGCATCTCCTCAATTATTATGGTCAAAAGGTATCTCTCTGTTAGTTACCGAGACATGTTAGCATTATGGAGAAAGAGCAAGCTTATGAGGTGGCCAAGGCTGTGGTGCCCTCACCCTTTCCCTGCAAAGCTTCTCTTCATTTGAGGGGAGGCCTGTATGAGGTTGCATAAATCTTATAGTAATGCAGTCAGGTGTACTGTATTATGTTTCTAGCAGGCTCATTAAGATGGGATGAAAACACATGGGTCTGCCAACCATACCCTGCCACTGAGAGATCCCTGCGACTGACTTGTAACTTTGTCATGTGTGCCATACTATGGTGAAAGGAAGGTCCCCATCCTTATGGTAGTGATTGATTGGTTGTCATTTGCTTCTGTTGTGTGGCATTTGTTCTGTGGTTGTCCCAGCCTCGGAGGCATTCCTTACCATTTCTTCTGGTATTGAGGGACAGGCAAATATACTCTCTTCCTTGCAGCTGCTTGGTTGTGAGAGGGAGGAGTGGACACCTCCATTGTTAAGGAAACTGACCTCATCAACTAGGTGTATCCCTAATTATTAGATTTATTCATTTATTTGTTTATTATTTATCTATTTTTAAGATGAAAAGTTAACTGTTGGAGATTCCGATGACGTAATTGCGCGTCATATGAAGTCCAAGCTCAGAGATTCCAATGAGGCATTCACACATCATATTAAAATTAGTGCGCAATAGCTGGCATAAATAGCGATAAACCATATATCATTCGAAAGGCAGTTTGTCATAGTTTTTCATGGTGCAAAAAATAAAAGAAATGTATATCTCTATTACATTATTTTTGGCGAGTATTTTTCTGTGGCAAAGTATAGATTTCTTTTTTTTTTTTTTCTAAATTCAGCTCTGCATTTTGACTTTTTTTTTATTTTTTCTTTTCCTTTTTTGAACATACTACGATAAAGTACAACTATTCAGCTTCAGAATAGCACTGAAATCAGCATCCTATCGTGGAAAGGAAATTTGCACAGACTCAGTGGGTTAGAGCGCTCCGCTCTGGCCGTAGGGTTGGAGAATCAAATCCACCCAAGGGTCATTGGTAGACATCAGGAAGGGCATCCGGCCATAAAATGCTACACGCTCCAATCCAGAAAGGCCGACGCATGCAAGCATGTTGCAGCCTTCAAAAAACAAAACAAAACAAAACGAAACGATCAAAGAATATCACTAAGTGGAAATGCAGCCGAGAATCATGAAAAATTTCTTCCTCTTTACTGCACAATAACTGGCATAAATAGCCATAAACTGTATATCATTCGAAAGGCAGTTTATCGTAGTTTTGCATGGTGCAAAAAAATAAAACATTATATATTGTTATTACTTTATCTTTGGCAAATATTTTTCTACGGCTATGTATAAATTTTTTTTGTTTTCGACTAACTTCAACTCATCATTTTGAACATCCTGAAAGAAAGTACAACTATTCAGCTTTAACCCCTCCGTGGCCGATGTGGTGGAATCTTTCGTGCACCCCAGGCCGACGCGGGGGCTATTTTTTAAAGTTTCAAAAATCAATTTTTTTTTCTTGCCATATTGAAGAGAAAGTTCAGACACACCTAACAGTGCAAATCCCAGCTTCCTACACTCATTCTGTGGCTTGCAATGGAGTGCAGAAGTTGCAGAAATATTGGCAACCAATATCCGCCGCAGATACATGATGCCTTGGTGTAACTTCGCAGGTGTTGCTTGTTTTTTTCCCCCAAAAAAAAACAATGCGAATGATGCTGAAATGATGCGGATATATGAGACATGATGATATCGAATGATTTCAGTACATAATATGTTAGGAATGACTGAAAAAAAAAAGTTATGAATATTTTTCCACCCTTTTGATGTAAAATATGTTTATGGTAGTTTTGAGTTATTTTTTATGTTATTATTGTGCCTATGCTTGGAGAAAGGAGTGATAGGATTGAATTTTCAGTCCTAAATGAGAAAACTGCATGTCCTCCGAGGCTAGGCTCTCTCACGGGAGATGAAAGTGGAGGGTCAGATCCGATTAGCAATATGGAAGTTGAGTCGTAACTTCCAGGTCCCACACAACGTGCTAAAACTATAATCGTAAATGCAGTTTCAAAACAACGAATAAGTCTAATTATTACGAATACAGAGACAAAGCAGAAATAAATTCGTTTACAGCCAAGGGAAAATGTATTTTTTCCTTGATAACACGTTCACCTTTCTCTATCATTTTACCTCGTTACACTAGCAATATATGTTGCTGTCTTGTAAAATGGGTGGTTGTGTGCATTTTGCAAGGGAGGAAAAAGATTATATTTTCTGTCTGGGTCGAGATAATGGGTGTAACAATGTGTTTTTAGGCATGGCCACGAGCGAAAAAATCATACACCCACACCTCACGGCAGCAGGTGGTGAACTGAGAGTCTGAGAGAGAGAGGATACGTGAGAGGGTGAACTGAAGGTCAGTCTCATGTCCCAGGTGTTCGTTCACTTCCCGAAAGTTTTCACAGTTTTCTACAAGTAGCACTGCATCGAATGATCCAAACCATTACAACAAACTTGAGCAGATAATTGAAGGTGGTTGTGTGTGTTTTGCAAAAGAGGACAAAGATGATATTTTCTGCCTGGGTCAAGATAATGGTCGTAGTTGTGCTTGTTTAGGCATGGCTGGGAGTGAAAAAATCGAAAATCCACTCATCACAGCAGCAGGCTCAGAACTGCTTGATGGGGTGTATGGGAGTGTAGTGTAGGTCAGTCTGAAGACATTCAAAACGTTCATTCACTTCCCCAAAATTTTCGCTGTTTTTTATAGGCCATGCTCAAACGACGCCACCGGCCATTGATTGGCCAAGCGTCATTTGACGCCGGTGTTCACGGAGGGGTTAAAGTGACACCTAAATCAGCATCCTATCATGAAAAGTAAATTAACATGGACCGTTCAAAGAAAAATAACGCTATGCAAAAATGCGGTCAGTGTGAAAGCGGATGAATCTGAGACAGACATAATTTGACTGGGGCTGAAACCTCATAGGGTTAATGAAGGTAAGAGTACATTGATAGTTGTTGAGGGAGATTAATATTCTTAAAATGGTGAAATATTTTATATATACAGTAATTGGTGCTGTGATACAAAAGAGGGGGAAGTGCGAAGCCAAAAGTAGATTGGCACAAGGAAAGAGGTGGCCATTACAACAGGAGTCATCACACAGAACAAAACAGTAAATGCATATACTGCAAGAGTACTGCACGAAGATTTATTAGTACAGTACCTACATTAACACGAGTGTCAGAATTTTTGTGGGAGATGCTTGAAAAAGGGACTGTAAAAAAATCTATGTAGATTTCATTTCAGAGGATAAAAATGGCGGGAGGATTCATGAAAAGTTTGGAGTGAAGAATTCTGTTAACCAAGGATGGTAGTCAGATCATATAGAGAATGTATATGAGTACAGTGGTGAAAATGGTTTAAATGAGTGCATTTGTGATTGAGAGGGCATATATCATGAAGAAAATGGTTTGATATGGTAAATGAAATTGAAGAACAAGAACTGAATGTTGAATGGACAATAGAAATGAATAAGGGTTAGAATTGATGGATGAAAAATGTGTGGGAAGACATCTGTTGTTTAACATGGCAGTTGATGGAATAATCTCGGCCCATTAGTGGTGTGAGTGACTTAGCTAATGAGGCACATTCTTTGGACTAGAGCCTAGAATTCTGAAATTTGAATAATGGGTGAATGGATGTATGGTCTGTTTCACTGAACACTGGTGATATCTCTCTTACTTTTGCACTCTTCTGTTTCTGCTTGTTGATCATATCCATGAAGTTTAATAATGGGAAATAAGTCTGTCTATTTGCCAGATGCCATAATCCCATAAGGGGTGGCCACAAGCAAATCACTTCCATGTTGCCCTGTCCTCTTCCATTTCACTGCCCTGCTCCCAGCGCACACCCCCCTCTCTCGTATACTTCACTCCATCCCTCCATCTCATCCTTGGCCTCCTTCTCCCTCTCCCCTCCTTCACCTCACTGACATACACTTTCCTCATCAGTCTCTCGCTTTCCATCCTCTCGACATGGCCAAACCACGTCAGTGTGTTTCTCCTAATGCTTCTTATCACATCCACATCCACACCACAATGCTCCTTCATTTCCTCATTTGTCAGTCTGTCCCTCCGTGAGACTCCACATGCTTCTTTCAAATAACTCATTTCCACTGTTCTCACTCTTGACTTGTGTCCCTCCAACAAGATTCAAGCTTCACTTCCATACATTAGGGTTGGTATCACAATACTGTCATGCAGTAACTTTTTCACTTCCATGCTTACTTCCCTGTTTCTTATCACTGCTTTCAAAGAACAGCAGCCTTCCTTGTTGTACCCTTTCAAGCACTTCACCCTCTAATCTTCCATCCTTACTCATCACACTACTCAAGTACTTAGGTTTTGTGGTCGATCCCCCCATGCACACGAAAAAAACGGGATTTTTTTTTTCTTTTTCTCAAAAATAATTTCTGCTTTTATAAATGAAAGGGTGCATGGAGAGTAATAGGGAAACAGTGGTATGAGTTCATTCTTTACCTTAGTTTGGCTGTGATACACTATTTATGGAAATTTAGGTGAAAAATGTAGCATGCCTTTAAAAAAGAAAAGAGCTTGATCATATGATGTACGTAGCAGTTGCACGCTATTCTTTATATGATGTACGTAGCAGCTGTCGGGTTAAACTTACTCACATTTTCCATTTCCTCCCCATCCAGCCTCACTGTACATTCATTGAAGACCGTATGTTTACTCTTCCCTACATTCACCTTTAGATTCTGTTTCTTACACACTCTCCTAAACTCATTCACCAAGCCTTGCAGACCCCTTTTGTCTTCACTTAACAACACAGTATCATCTTCAAACAACAGTACAGGGAGTTTCCACACACTGCCATCGCTCATTAGGGCCGCTCCAACATCCACTGCCCTACCTTGTATCCTTTCATAACCCCATCCATATAGACTGAACAACCATGGCAACATGACATATCCCTGTTTCAATCCAACCTTCAAATAGAGGTATTGACTCAGTTCATCATCCACACACACTGCAACCTTAGCACCCTCACATACATACTCTTCACAGCATTCAGCAGCTTCATCTTTATGCCATATATTCATAATACAGTACTTTCCACAGTCCATGTCTCTCCAACCTGTCATATGCTTTCTCCAAATCCATGAAGGACACATACAACTTCTTTCCCTTCTTTAGACACTTTTTCACCAAAGACCTATGAATGAATGTCTGATCTACACAACCTCTTCCCTTCCTAACCTCCCTGTTCTTCTCAAACTAATTCCTCTGTTATAGGAAATAGGTTTAGGGTAATAATAATGTCAGTGAATGTTGCATTGTAAGTGTTTATTACTGTACAGTAATGGGATATAGGTTTAGGTTAATAATGATTCATTGAATGTTGCATTCTAGGAGGACTGCACAAAAGTGAACTGATCCAGTTTAGTTTAGTGGACCACTATGTTCCATTTCTGCCCCTGGAGAGGCACCATGTTGAACTTTGTGCTCATGATGAGATAAGAAGACGAGGATACACCTCATCTAAGGAGCTCATTAAGTATGTATTGTGGTGTTTTACTAGAGTTCATAATTCTAGAAACTAACTGTACCTTTGCTGTATGATGGGCTCACATTTATACCAGATGGAATACAGGTGGTAGGTAAATTTTGTGTCAACTTTTTCTGATAATACAGATTTGCTAATTTTCAGCCATACTTAGTGGTAAGTGTCATCCATCATCAAATCTTATGCCACCCCATTAGGAACATAGGAGCCCGGGGCTAGGCAAGTTGGTCCTGACATTTAAGATGAGAGTGACCAGCCTGAGTGGCATTATGTGAGCAAAAAACCCCAACCATCCCTTGGATATAAACCTACACAGGCTCAATCCGATTGGAGCGCCTTAATTACCCACTGAACCACCAGGCGCCATAATTTGGTTATGTGGTTACCACCCAACGTAGTAAATGATTTCCTGGTGTACGGGAAACCATTTGGTATGTCACCTAGTGTCAATTCCATAATGTTCTCATTGTGGTGTAGGGGCCCAAGGGTTGGTTCTGTTAGTTGAATGCATTGAAACCATACCTCATTTTGCTAGATTTCTCTTGTTTACATTGTTCAGATACTCAGTTCAGTCTTTGCAGTAACCGTATTCTGCCCTGACTATTGAACTTCAGTACCGTGTTTGAGGCATCCACTTTCAGGAAGATCCAGTATGCCATCCCAGTCAGAACCTAGGTTTTGCTGGATAACAACAGGATAATTTTTTTTTTTACCTTACGCCCTTTTGATGGGAGATGCCTCATTTGATAAATTGACTTTGTGTCACATTTTTCCTAAATACAGTTATGATGTTCTGATGATATAATACATACAGAGTGATGATGTGCAAGTTACAAGCTTGATACATAGCACCACTTTTAGTTATTGTGAATAAGAGTAGTAAAGAATCTTAGTTCAGCAGTTTAACCATCAGGTATGAGAAATTTATATACACAAATTTGTATTTGAATACACACACATATAGAAAAAACAAAAAGTTTTTTACATTTAGAATTATAAAAAGTTTTTTACATATAGAATTATAAGTAATGAGCTTACCATTATTTTTCCTTCTCAGGAAAGTAGCAGATGAATTAATATACTTCCCACCGGAGAACCATCTATTCTCCACCACTGGCTGCAAGAAAGTTGCTCAGAAGGTTTCTTACATTATTGGTGAAGTACAGTATGATAAACTATTTGATTAATCCCACCAAATGTGATAAGGATGCTGTGTAGAGCTGTGTTGCATTTTTTTTTTTTTTTCAGTACCAGATTATGACAGTATTGTCATGATGGTTGAGCTTATCGTATGAAGTAAACATTTTCATGCTTTTGCTGAAAATTAAATCAGAAAGATAGAAATCTGGATTAGTTGCAATTAAATAGTCAAAATTGTTACATCCTAGTGTTTTAGACTGGCACATTAGTCCCCCACCCCCCAGGAGTTCATTCAGGTGTCTTTGACAAAAGGGCATTGATATACAGTAACCTTATCCTAGCATATTTTCAAATCTTCAACATTTACCCATCCACATGATCTTTCGAGTTTATGTTTGCCTTCCTGCTTGGTTTCCCATTGATATCATGGTTATTAATTCATTAGTTACTTTTCTGTACCCGGTGTAAGTCACTAAATCGGGTGGCATCGATGTAGTTTCTCAAGCCTTACTACTTTAGCACCAGTTTTGTATTCCATCAGGTGCCCTGAAACTAATTCAGACACTTGGTATGCTGAGGTAAATTCATTTCCAAAACAGAGGTTAACATTAGCTGTTGTGTGAACTTAAGAGGTACATGCAAAATACCTTTAGAATACATGTAAATAGGCAGTTATGGTTGTGGCTTCTTCAGCAAAAGTTCAGGTTTTTACAACAATAAAGTTTCATTTATTTTGCCTCCTTTATATAACAGACATATATTTATGCTACATACAGCTTTCCTGTATACCCTCACTGATTGTGCTCCTCCCAGGGTTATGGGAAGCTGACTATAGTGCCCATGTTAACTGGGTGGAGAGATGCAAATGTGGCGTCTATCCAGGACCCAAACATTCACACACTTCCCTGCGTCTCACTGTAGTGAGGCACTGCCTGCCACAAGAGAACATTGATTCACTGGATGGGCAGTTGCTTGCTTGCAGTTGATGGGTCTGCTTAGTCAAGCAGACCAGCGTTACTCAGCAACAACCATCTTAACACTTTCGTACACCATCTCCTCTCAGGCACTCTAAATAAGTGTTCTGTACTACAGTATTGAAATCACTGTGCCCACTACAATATGTAAGTTAACTGTTTCCTACTGTGCCCTTTTCAGATATGCTCAACAAGCAATCTGGGGTCAAGAAAGCAATTAATTCACACTCCATGCACTATATATGCAGTGCATCGGCAGTATTTATGTGCAAAATTTTTGACATTTCTGTGGTTAAACAGGTTTTTGCTTGTTTCATCACTTCTTACAAAGTAATTTATGTACATAAATTCCCCTGACTGTGTTGAGTAGAACTTTCGAAATTGCCATGAATGTTGTACCCTGCATTCATTTATCCTGGCTCCCCCCCACCCTCCCACCCAACAGAAGTGTAGGAATCTAGGGCTTTGCTACTCAGTTGTGACATTTAAGGCATTATGTGAACTGTAAACTCCAACTAACCCATAGATATACACTCCAAGTGGGTTCAGTCCAGTTGGGCCATCCTGACAACTAAACCACCAGGCGTTATTTCTCTACTTGATTGTGACCCAGTGTAATAAATGGTTTCTTGGTTTACAAGAAACAATCTAGCTTGTCACCCATAAGCAGTTTACAGTG
>JAGKTI010015334.1:6844-20627 GCA_018397915.1 Birgus latro | reverse complement strand
ACACCCATATGACCTTGACCTTTGACCCCTTGACCTTAATGACCTTATCAGTTCACTTTCACTTCATATTGTATCACTGACAAACGTTTCTTATAAATTCGTTTTCGAGTTGAGGAAATATCATCCGCTCACTCATATGAACTTGACATTTGACCCCTTGACCTTGTTGACCTAGTTACTTCATTAACCCTTCGAAATCTCTTGAGGGATTCAAGAGATATCGTGTCAAAACCCATATGGTCTTGACCTTTGCCCTCTTTTCAAAGTACCTAGTGCTGAAACCCTTTGTGGGTGGCTCAGTGTTAGATACTGATATTTTCGACTTGCACCGTGCCATTGTTTCTGCCTGTGGTTTGGAACCTGTGGTTTCATCACAAGGGGATGGTAGCCTCCTTATTGAGGTGTCCTCCCCAGAAGAGAGCTCCCGTCTTCAATCACTGACCTCTGTCTCTGGTAACAATATGACTTGTGTACCCCACGCTACCTTTAACCAGTGTAGGGGGAGTCATCTACTCCCGGGAACTCCTTCGATACCCAGAGACTAGGTTGTTGGAGGAACTACGACTATCAGGTGTTGTAAACGTCTATAGGGTGCAGAAAAAGCTTGAGGGTGTTCTGACACCAACTCCGACACTTTTCCTGACCTTTGACTGTTTAACGTTGCCTGATCATGTGAAACTTGCTTGGTTATCTCTTCCCGTGAAGCCCTACGTTCCGTCCCCAAAGAGATGCTTTCACTGTCAGGGATATGGGCATGTTAGTCGCCGGTTGCAGGCTGGCCTTCCAAGTTATGTGTTTCTTGTGGTTCATCCTCTCATGATGGTGACTGTCAGGCCCCCACTAAATGTGGGGGTGCCCATGCTACCTCCTCTCGACACTGTCCACGCTACGCTTTTGAGAAAGAGATTTTGTTTATACATACCCAGGACAAGGTTTCCTCTCCTGAGGCAAGAAGGAGAGCCCAGACTCGATTTTTCCAGCAAGGAGTTTCTTATGCCTCTGTCCTCTCCAGTGCATCTGTGCAGCATCCTGTGTCTACGACTCAGCCTCGATCTGTGNTCCAGGCCCCTAGGGACTTTCCTCCTCTGCCCCAGCGTTTAACTGGGACAAGGAGGAAATCACGTCGGGCTGGTTTGGATCTGGGGTTTGGCTCGGAAAGCACAGTGCAGGTCAGATTTTCTAAGTACCTGGTGCTGAAACCCTCTGTGGGCGGTTCAGTGTTGGATACTGATATTTTTGATTTGCACCGTGCCATTGTTTCTGCCTGTGGTCGGGAACCTGTTATCTCGTCACAAGGGGATGGTAGCCTCCTTATTGAGGTGTCCTCCCCAGAAGAGAGCTCCCGTCTTCAGTCACTGACCTCTGTCTCTGGTAATAGTATGACCTGTGTACCCCACGCTACCTTTAACCAGTGTAGAGGAGTCATCTACTCCCAGGAACTCCTTCGATACTCAGAGACTAGGTTGTTGGAGGAACTAAGATCATCAGGTGTAGTAAACGTCTACAGGGTGCAGAAAAAGCTTGAGGGTGTTCTGACACCAACTCCGACACTTTTCCTGACCTTTGACTGTTTAACGTTGCCAGATTATGTGAAACTTGCTTGGTTATCTCTTCCCGTGAAGCCTTATGTTCCATCCCCAAAGAGATGCTTTCACTGTCAGGGATATGGGCATGTTAGTCGCTCTTGTCGCCGGTTGCAGGCTGGCCTTCCAGGTGTGTGTGTTTCTTGTGGTTCCTCCTCTCATGATGGTGACTGTCAGGCCCCCACTAAATGCTACCATTGTGGGGGTGCCCATGCTACCTCCTCTCGACACTGTCCACGCTACGCTTTTGAGAAAGAGATTTTGTTTATACATACCCAGGACAAGGTTTCCTTTCCTGAGGCAAGAAGGAGAGCCCAGACTCGATTTTTCCAGCCAGGAGTTTCTTATGCCTCTGTCCTCTCCAGTGCATCTGTGCAGCGTCCTGTGTCTACGACTCAGCCTCGATCTGTGCCATCTACTGTTTCCGTCTCTCGTGCTGTGCGGACTGATGTTGCTGAAGCTCCTGTTGCTTGCCAGGCACATGGCAACCCACCTTCAACTCATGTTTCTACACCCATTTTTATGACAAAGGGTTTACGTGCTTCTGTGGTGTTAGCAGACAAATCCAAATCACCCAGCGTTTCTCCTGTGTATGGTCAGCATCGCCGTGGCTCCTCTGAATGCTCTTCAACTTGTGATAAGCAGAATGTTGATCCCACATTTAGCGCTGTTAGTGTGCATGATGATAGCCTGACCGCTACGCCGACTGTTTCCACCCCCACTTCGGTGGCTGACGGCTTGCACGCTTCTATGGTGGTGGCAGATGTCCACATTCCCCAAACTCCTCCCATCTTACCCAGTAAGCCCGAGGCTCCATCTGTACTTGGCAAATGTCATCGTTGTTCTTCTGAGTCTTCTGATCTTGAAGACCGACCACCTAAGGTCTCAGTTGTTGACACTTACGTCGACACCCCTCCTGTTCCCTCTACCCAGCAGGCTGAGGGAACTAGCCAGATGACATAAGAAGATGATGGATCAGATCTGGCCCAGTTCCCACCTGGGGATGTTGTTAAACAGCTCGCTAGTGATTCTGATTTGAAGCATGGGACGGCCTCCTCTAATGATTCGAGTCCTGTGGACTCTACTTCCACTTTTGGGGCTTCTGGTGGGGACAATGATCATCCTCCACCTCCAAAGGCGGCTACCAAGCCGCCTTCCAAGCAAATTGGTCTGCCCGCTCCAAGAAAGAGTGTGGTACAACTCACTTCCTCGTCCTCCCGTTTACTTTCGCCGTTCGACAGAGGGTGAGGGTTCCTGGTACTGGGCAGGCTCCTCCAAAGAGCTCTCCAAAGCATAAACCCAAACCCGCTGGGGGGGCAAGACTGTCACGCCCCTCATCCTAATCTTTCCTTCACTATGGGAGCTATGGCATTCTCAGCCAGTATAATACAATGGAACTGTCGAGGGCTGCGGGGTAATTGGGAGGAGCTGCGGACCCTCCTGACCTGTTCCCCTATGTGTATATGTCTCCAGGAAACTCTTGTAGGGTTTACCACCCCCCATCCACCGCCTGGGTACACTGCTTTCTACTCAATACCAACCCAGGGTCCTGTCGGGGGTAGTACTGTTTTGGTGAGAGCTGACATCCCTCATCGGCCAGTCCACCTCCAGTTTGACCTCCAGTGTGTAGCTGTACGATTGTATGCCCACCACTGGTATACAGTTTGTTCTATTTATTTACCACCTACCACAGCAGTCGATAGGGTAGAACTTGAGAACCTTCTTGGCCAGTTACCTAAGCCCTTTCTTCTCTTGGAGGACTTCAATGGTTGCCACCCTTTGTGGGGTGACTGTCTTACTAACCAATGTGGGAGTTTGTTGGCGTCCTTATTGGAGGATGAGGATCTTGCCCTGCTCAGTACTGGGGCGTTTACACATTTTCACCCCCAAACGGGTTCATTTACAGCTATTGACCTCTCTATCTGCTCTCCTGACTGTCTTCTGGACTTTACCTGGGAGGTTGTGGAGGACCTCCATGGAAGTGACCACTTTCCCATCCTTTTCACTGCAGCAGTGTCTAGTCCCTGTTCTCGTTTACCGAGGTGGAGAGTGGATAAGGCAGACTGGTCCCTTTTCTCTTCTCTGATTCCTATTAATGTCTCAGTCGAAGACTTTCCACATATTGATGAGGCTGTTTCATTCTTTACCTCCCTTCTGCATTCTGCTGCACTTCATGCTGTTCCCAAAACTTCTGGCACGTATCGCTACCGACCTGTCCCATGGTGGAATGAGGAATGCAGCGTAGCTGTACGTGCTAAGAAGTTAGCTTTCTCCCGTTATCGAAGATGCAGGACGGAGCATAATCTTGCCGAATTCAGACGGGCGCTGGCTAAGGCTCGTCGAGTACTGAAACAAGCTAAGCGGGACTCATGGATGGCATATGTGTCATCTGTTAACTCAAAGACACCAATGTCTCAGGTGTGGAAGAGGGTGCGAAAGATTTCGGGAAAGTTCAATCAAGGCATGTCCCCTGTGCTGATGTCTAATGGTGAGCCTGTTGGTGATCCTGCAGCTGTGGCCGATATTTTTGCGTCTGCCTTTGCGGCAGTCAGTCAAAGAGACACTACCTCACCAATTTTTGCCAGACGACGGGAGATAGAGGAGGCAAGGGTGTTGGACTTCCGTTCAGGCAGTGTGGAGTCCTACAACCTCCCATTTTCTTTTTGCGAACTCCAATCTGCCATTTCCCTCTGTCATGACACCTCACCAGGACCGGATGATATTCCTAACGCAATGCTCCAACACCTGGATAAGTATGCTTTGTCCTTTCTCCTCAGCCTTTTTAATAATATCTGGAGGAAATCTTCTCTCCCCACCTCTTGGCGTGAGGCTATTGTTCTGCCATTCCAGAAGCCAGGGAAGACAGGCAACAGTCCCTTGGAGTATCGACCAATTGCCTTAACATCCTGCCTCTGCAAACTATTTGAGAAAATGGTCAACACATTCCTAATGTATTTCCTAGAAAGGAATGAATGTCTCTCTCAATGTCAGTTTGGGTTTCGAAAATGTCGCTCAACAACTGATGCACTAGTTCACCTTGAGACTGCAGCATGTGATGCCTTTGCTGGACGGCAACATCTGGTGTGCGTTTTTTTTTTTATCTTGAGAAAGCATACGACACTACATGGCGGTTTGGTATACTCCAACAACTCCATTCTTATGGTTTACGAGGCAGCCTTCTCCTATTTATATTAAATTTTCTGCGTGTCCGTACATTCAGGGTTAGGGTTGGTGGCACCCTGTCTCCTTCATACCATCAGGAGGAAGGGGTGCCTCAAGGAAGTGTCCTCAGTGTGACCCTTTTTGCCGTAGCATTGGACGGTATTGTGTCCTCTATCCCAGAAGGAGTGTCTGCCTCACTGTATGTTGATGATCTGGCTTTATGGTACGCAGCGTCCCGAATGTCCATGGCTGAACGTCGCATGCAGCTCGCTATAGATAGGGTCTCTCGGTGGGCCACCTTGCACGGCTTCCGTTTCTCCCCAACAAAGACGGTGGCCTTACATTTCTGCCGTTTGAGAGGTGTTCACCCTGACCCAGACCTCCGGTTATATGGCCAGAGGGTGCGATGTGTGGACGAGACAAAGTTTCTTGGGCTCATTTTCGACAGGAGACTGACGTGGGTACCTCACATCCGTTCATTACGACTATCATGCTTCCGTGCCTTGTCCCTCCTACGAACCTTATCTCACTTGTCTTGGGGCGCAGACAGGACCAGCCTGCTCCGACTTTACTGTGCCTTTGTGAGGAGCAAATTGGACTATGGGTGTGTGGTATATTCTTCTGCTACTGAGGCCCGGCTGAGACCACTACATTCGGTTCATCATGCTGGGATTCGTCTGTCAACTGGGGCTTTCCGGTCTTCCCCTATAGAAAGTCTGTTGGTTAATGCAAACGAACCGCCACTGAATCTCCGCCGACAGTCACTGGTGGTGCAGTGTTGGCACCGCCTTCACCGTCTTCCGACCTCATTAAGTTGTCAGGCTGCATCTGAGGTCGCTCTTTTCCCCTTTTATAACACCCATCCTCACTATCCACACTCATTTGGATACAGAGCTAGTGTTGCCATGGGGGAGTTGGGTGTCCAGTCCTCCCCTGTTTGCCCTATGCGTATCCCCCGAGTGGCTCCCTGGCTTCTCCCAAAAGTGCAACCACGTGATTACTTCCTCGTGAGGAAGGCATCTATTTCCTCACAGGTAGCTCTTTCTTATTTTTTGGAACATGTCTCTATTCATAGTGACTCAGTCCCTGTATATACGGATGGCTCTAAATCCCGAGCAGGGACAGGCTTTGGCGTAAATTTTCGTGATTTTAGCCGTGGTGGGAGTCTCCCTCTTTTTACATCTGCTTTTACTGCTGAACTTACTGCCATATTAGTTGCGGTTGAAATGATTTTTAGCTTTCCTCCAGCTTCTTTTACCATTTTTAGTGACTCAGCCAGTGCCTTACAAGCTTTGTCTCATGGCTTCCCGTCACATCCCCTAGTTTTAGCTGTCTTGGAATGCCTCTTCTTATTATTCAGGCAAGGATACTCTGTACAGCTGTGTTGGGTCCCTGCACATGTAGGGGTCGTTGGCAATGAGCGTGCTGGCTCTCTGGCTAGAGCTGCTGCCTCTTGGCCTTCCTCTCCAAGTTGCCGTGTCCCATCCGAGGATTTGTGTGCGGCCACTGTGGGGGCTGTCCGTTTCTGCTGGCAGAGGAGGTGGGATGCAGCAGGGTCGAACAGACTCCACAGCATTAGTCGGAAACTGGGTGACGGGGGACATGTGAGACTGTACCGTCAGTGGGAAACAGCTTTGGTTCGTCTTCGGATTGGCCACACTAGCTAGGTTGACTCATGGTTTTTTGATGGAGAGGGCACCCCCTCCCTATTGTGATGATTGTCTGGTTCCTTTGACCGTGCGGCATCTCCTTGTCGAGTGCCCCAGTCTTGGGGACCTTCCTCGGCGGTACCTCTCTAGATGCCGAGCCAACAACGGTTCATACCTTCTCTCCTCAGTGCTTGGGGAAGAGGCTTATGTTATGGGGGGAAGAACATTCTCCTTTGTGTTGCGTTCTGGCCTTCTCCGCAAGCTATAGAGCTTTACCATATTTTAGCTTGTGTTTTAATGATAATGTACTAGTTTTAACCTTTATCTTTCCAATATATTTTTAGTTTTTTAGTTTTGGTCGCTTCTTTTATACTGTTTGGTTTGTTTTAACCCGCTGGGTCCCGACCGTTTTTTTTTTTTTACCCAGCCTACCCCAAGATCCCGACCGATTTTCGACTTTTTGTTTTTTGGCTGAAACCTTAGCTTTTGGTGAGAAACATTGAAAATTCATAGTGAAATCGCGATCCTGAGGTTAAAAAATGTTGATACAGGTGTCACTCAACCTTACGTTTTCCCTCTTTTTCAGGGTACCTGGCTAAGAAAACGAACTATGGAAGGGTTGACTAATTCAAGCCACTTTAAATTACGTATTTATTTCATTTATTTGGTACGAATTTATGTGTAGTAAAAGTCTATAATGGTTTTCACACAATAATATAGGCATTTATAAGCACTGTTCACTTACCCAAAACCCGAGTATATGGCACCTTCCTTTATGACATTACCACCTCATCACTTCTGTTTGTTTCTATCTCTAGCTTCTTTGTTTCTTTGTCCTCCACCTCAGGAATCACTTTCACCGTGAATTTCGTCATTAGAGAGACCGTGGGGCAACATACCTTCACTGGCCAGCTTATTGCTAACAGGTGAATTGCCCAGCGGGGGGGGAGAGGAGGGGAAGGGGGGTTGGGAGGGGCCAGGTAGTATCCCCGCTTGACAGCAGGTAGAGGAAGGTCTCCCACATATGCCGACCAAAAATCACCAGCGAATGTTGAAAAATGTGCACACAATGGGGCTTGCAATTGCGTGACATACGATGTACGTCGTTGGGTCTGTCCGCGGAAAAAAGTAGCGACGTACAACGTACGTCGATGGGACTCGGCGGGTTAAGATATATATCTGCTGCGAATTCAGTATCCACATAAGTAGATACATGTGCATTGTTTGGTTCTTTACAATAGTCTTCAGGGCCTGGGGTCTCCTTTATCTTGTCTGTAACACATACTCAGTCACAAACCCAGTGTTCATTCACCAGCTGTACGTTTATCTCGTGCCTTACTGCAATGAATAATTTGATCTGTTTTCAATAATTTCAAACCCACAAACTGCTTCATTCCCAAGCTTGCGATCTTGTTAATATCATGTTTACCATCAAAGGGCAGTCCAACCCGTTACCACTTTAACACTGCAGAATGTATAATTGGTATTTTATTTGGGAAGTGGGTAGACTTCAGGATAGATTGGTTTCACTCAGCTTAACTAATTCAGCGTTGCTCATATACATCGTTCCAGGTGCAACAAAGATAAATGCCTTTCATATGGTCACATAAGTCTGGCTCTTTTAAACCCATTCCTACAAATTAACTCTCATTAACCCAGGCAAACCCAACCTATCTTAATATTTTCAAAATTATCTCATATTTAAGTATTTTACTGTAACTGGACATATTAAGGGATATACTGCCCTATTTTGATGATTAATTACTTCGTGCCCTCAAAATTGCCATGACTACATATGTAGTCATTGGGCAGAAGGCTACAGGGGATGCGTTGTACCCTTGTGTGATTTCAAGCCTTTCAACCTACATGATTTGTTTTTGCTACTTTTAGATATACAGCACTTTTATGACGCTAGTATCACATAAAATACTCAGTTGCTTTGTCTAACGGAATTTCTAATATCAAGAACAAAGGGAAAAAGAAATGGAATACTGTAGTCATAAGTGTATTTCTTCACTAACCAAAATATTTCTTTTTCCACATGTCCTGTACGAGTATACATTTCCATCAAGAGAGTTTTTCGTTATCATACGGCACAAATCATCATTCATAAAAAAGGTAGAATAAATAAATCTTGAAACAAAATACCTCATTTCTATGTTACAAAGATTCCAAAGAAAATTAACATTATTGTTAGGGCACCAAAAAGGTACTTCTTATGGTATATTTGAAAGCGGTTGTTCAAATGCATTGACCTATTGCACTTGAGCACTGAATTCTATAATTTTTCGTCTTGCACACAGTGCAGAGTCCTGCTGGACAGCTCTGTGGTAATGGTTTTGGTTGTCTGTTCTGACTTCTACAGGGACTGAATAAGAGGGACCAGGTAATGATTCTGCTTTTGGCCTTGGCTGTGACTGCTTCAGCATTACTGCAACTAAGCTTCCTCAGAATTCTTTTTCCTTCATTTGATCATTTGTGCACAGCCGATAAACTCTCCAACTGTAAACTACTGCAGTGTTTACTGCATTTACATGCAGAGGCCAGTAACATTTTTTTCCTATGAGTGTTTGCCAGTAATCTTCCAATGCTCTGTCCATGATAACTACTCCACCTATTCCACTGTTGTAATGTGCAACAAGGCGTGGCTGAGCGATCGTTACAGGTCCTTTCTTTTTCTCCCATCGTTTTACTTTTGTAACTGGATCAACTCCACTAGCATTACTATATAAAGTTACTACTGAGATATCATTCCATCTCTCTCGACATCTCCATCTGATCTATAATCATACGAACCTCTCCCAATTTTTTTTTCATCTCTGCTATATTTTACAATACACACCCTTTTGTACAATTTTTCCTTATTGTGCTCTGTATCCAAGAAATTTCAGATCTGAGATTTGATCAACGGAAGTAAAGAGGTAAACGAAAAAATGCGGTGAGAGGTAGGCTTTTCACATACTTTGAGACAGTCCATAACAACCCGTGTACCAAGAGGAGTCTCTTTGCTATGCTTTCCATCCTTTCCTTCATATATGGTAATCCCGTTAGGCATTCCCCTAGAGCTAGCAATTACCAGCATTTGAAGCCACACCTGACTGGTTTTCCTCTTATGAATTCCTTGCAAAATATGAAACCACAACCTCATCAGTGCTAAGATTTTCATGAAGTACATCAAACATCAGTAATGACTGGTTTAGAATTTCAGAGAGGATTAATCTTGTAATTTTTTCTGAACCAAGTGACTGATATCATCTGCACAGAGTACATGTTTGACCTGTTGGAAACGATTGTGACTCATAGTTTTTGCATAAGCTTGACAGGATAGATGAGGTGATTTACTGCAATAATCTCTCTCACTTGTGCGAAGGTTGTATCCAGAGACCAGTAATAAAGAAAGTTGTACATTTCTTCACATGATATTTGAAAGCTTGGGATGTTACAGTCTCTCTTTACATACTTATTTATCTCACGGACAAGATGGCTGAGCATGTGCTGAAACACTTTTATCAAAAACATACCACTCAGACACTCCAGTAAGGTCAGGGCATTTTATTTTTTTTTTGAGTAGGATCTGTTTTCCACTTTCCTGTTTGCCTCGGATCAGGTCTGGCTGAGGAACAATATGGCTGTTTCCGTGTGGGTAGATCTCTTTTGCCTCATACCATCAGTACAGGCATTTTCAACAGGCTCGTCATAAAACACATCCACTTCACTTGCAATCTGTTCTGGCATCGTCTTCTCATCTGGAAGGTTATCGTTATCTTGTTGTTCAGTATCACTGCCATCACCACCAGCTGATGGGCCAGAAATGGCAAAATCAATATCTCCCTCGAAATTTTCACTGAAATGTACAGCATCCCTCAAGAACCGATGACATACAATCCTTTGACCATAAAACGTTTGTTGGTCCATTTCCTTATCTTGTCCAAAAACATATTATGAAGAATATATAACAGTGGAATATTATAAAGATATAACTGACATGTTTTATATTCAACAATAGTTCATAAATTGCAACGTTCAGAACCTGTATTCATGTACTGATAAATGTAAATTTAGTATCGCAATCAACAAAGTCATGGGTAAAGAGCAGTGGTTACAGGTCATTAGCCCAATGATTACATAAGTAGTCTTCCAAATTCACACTCACCGTATGAGAAGGGTATAAGAACAATTGGTGATCTGCCCCCTGTGTCTCTCTTATGTGGCGTTCAGCTTGTGCCTGAGAGAATGCTAGGTGCAGGAGTCTCCAACAGCTGTTGCAAGAGAGGTTTGAACAAGATGGTGTAAGAGACCCCCCGAAATCGGTAAACTTAAAGTTTTCTAAGAACAGTGAAACCTAGGGGTAACTGCTGGAAATTATATTTTCAGCTGCAGTGTGCTACAGGGAAGCCAGATAAGGGACTGGGACTCATATTTCACCATATAATCATATCACAAAAATCACAGAATTTTTGAAAATCAGACTACAAATGTAGTCGTTGGGTTTGAATGGGTTAAAAGTTAATTTGGAAATAACTGGGACATTACAGCATCAATTAATCTTACCAAGGTCGTTTTGAATACATGCTGATTATTATAAAACTCGTCAGATATATAGAGCTCAGTCAAGCAACTTCAAGGCCATTTCTGTCAAGGGAAGTTCAGTGATGTTAATTAAGGTTAGCCTAATATCCAAAAGAAGATAGTTAACCCTTTAACCGCGGTGTTGTCGGAGGCGCGCCGTGCAGGTCCCACAGGGCTAATCAGTGCTCTGACTGACTTTTTAAAAATATTTGCCAAAAATCAAATATTAATCCTAGAATATTATAATTAAATATGCTTATGGCATATACGTTCAGCTTTCTCCTGGGATGTTTTCTTAGCAGTCGTCGACTACCGTAGGACTTGTGGAGACTTTTGAAGTTGGGTAACTAAGTCTCCACTTTACACTTCCCGACATCTGGTAATATGAATACCACTGCCTGGTATTATCACTAGAAACACTATTCAATGATTTCCAAGTTGTTTGGAGTCCATACTAAAAAAAAGAACACTGTAAAAACAATGCAAAATACAAGCACGTACGAGCCTCCCACTCGCACTAATTCGCGACTCGTATTCTGTCATTTCTTATTCATATACACACTCACACTTTATTATTTCTAGTACTTTATTACACTTATATATATCTACAGTCCTTTACCGCTTCCCACACGATGTTTGGTAGGGGTAGTGGTCACAGGGCCTTTTATAATGGGTGCAAAAGTGGCAGAATTGGAGGGGCGTGACTGCGATGTGATTCCACCTCGAAGGACGACAGTGAACTGAATGTACGTATCTCGGTAGCCAAGAGTTTAACATGTCAGCTGCAAATGTATATGGTAAGAAATAAGTCGTAGGAAATCTAGACAATACAATACATAATAAATTAGGTAGTTCCAGGTAAATATAAATATCACTCAGGCTTCTCCCTTCCTTTCTTATATACATTTTTATTACGAGAATAGCACATATGGCATATTTCACGGGGAAAAAGCAGGGGATATTAGCGAACGAGTGCAGGTTGGATGTTGTCAAGTGATAATTAGCATATTCCAAGTGTATGGCACTATCCGGACGTCTACTATCCGGACAGCTCACTATTTGGACATCGTGGGCTGATGGCCAAAACCCCCAAATTGAAAAAAAAAAAAATCTGATTTTTTCTGACCGCGTCAGTTTGAATTTCCCGCCCGCGCTGACTAGCTCCCTTCCCGCTCAGTCTCTCTCCTACTAGTTCTGTCTCAACTCCCGTGAACAGTGGATGGCTGTCCGCTCGATTGTGGTATTTTCATTCTTGTTTAAATAATCAAAAGTCACAGTACTAAGGATTAACTGTAGTTAAACACTGGATTACTGGACATGCTTCAAGAGCAATTATGACCACTGTAAAAACCTTAGAGATGGGGGTAAACAACAATCATGGGCTGTAAGTAAACATTATCAACTGCTAAATATTTTCCATAATCACTTCAATCCTCATTCTCTGGTTACATTTTATTTACTTCATGCTTTGTGTCCCATATTTGAGTACACAGGCTGTGAAAGAGGTGATTTTCTCATTGATTACCATGTCTCTTACATACATTCACTATCTAGTCAACTGGTGAATATTTTTGCCCCACACGCCTCTAAATCATAATTTTTCTGGTTATATTTTATTTACTTCATGCTTTGTGTCCCATATTTGAATGCATAGGCTGTGAATAGGTGATTTTCTCAGTAATATTCATGTCTGCCTTACTCACCTCAAAATCATCATTTTTGGGTTAAAATTCGATTAATTCATGCTTTGTGCCCATTATTTATGTGAATGGGGTCTTAATTAAGTGCTATGCATGTCCAGGAGGGAGGTAGGTAGGTGGTTTTCTGATTTAGGTTAAGTTAGGTTAGGGTCAAGAATGGCCGGTGCTGTTGGTGAACAGTGAACACCTTTGCCATACCTAACTCTTTTTCTGGTAACAATTTATTTATTTGATGCTTTGTATCCCATATTTTAGTGCATAAGATATGAAAAATGATGATTTTCATAGTGATAGCCATGTCCGATACTTACTTACACTAACCTGCCAACTCGTGAACACCCCTGCCTTACTCACCTCAAATTCATCATTTTTAGGTTAAAATTCGATTAATTCATGCTTTGTGCCAATTATTTATGTGAATGGGGTCTTAATTAAGTGTTATGCATGTCTGGGAGGGAGGTAGGTAGGTGGTTTTCTGATTTAGGTTAGGTTAGGTTAGGGTCAAGAATGACTGGTGCTGTTGGTGAACAGTGAACACCTTTGCAATACCTAACTCTTTTCTGGTAACAGTTTATTTATTTGATGCTTTGTATCCCATATTTTAGTGCATAAGATGTGAGAAATGATGGTTTTCATAGTGATTGCCACGTCCGATACTTATTTACACTAAGCTGCCAACTCATGAACATCTATGCCTTACTTACCTCAAAATCATCATTTTGGGGTTAAAATTCAATGAATTCATGCTTTGTGTCCATTATTTGATGCATATGGTGTGGGAAAGGGTGATTTTCATAGAAATTTCCATGTCTGATACTTACTTACACTTGCTAGCAAGTTGTGGGCACCTATGCCTTACTCACCTCTAAATCATCATTTTTTGGTTAAAATTCAGTTAATTCATGCTTTGTGTGCATTATTTATGTGAAAGGGAATTTAAATAAGTACTGTGCATGTCAGGTAGGGAGGTAGGTAGGTGGTTTTCTGATTTAGGTTAGGTTAGGTTAGGGTCATGAATGACCAGTGCTGGAGCTTCAGGGCCAATATCTGGACAAGACCAATATCCGGAAAAGAACAATATCCGGACATGCTTTTGTCTCTATTATGTCGGATAGTGGAG
>JAGKTI010015333.1:4395-20628 GCA_018397915.1 Birgus latro | reverse complement strand
CCAGTGGTGTTATCCCTGGCATATGACCTCCCCTTGTTGGGTTGTTGGGCTCCGTGGTGGGTGGAGGGGTGGGGGAATGAAGTTTGTTTTGTTTCTTCCATGACGTCTGTTACATCTACATCTTTTGGTACCTACCACAACGTGCCCCTGGTTGATTCTTTGGTCTCTCCCTCCTGTCTTGCGGGGCCGTGAAGGCTTTCTGGGTTGCAGTCAACACAGACCCCCTCTTGATGAATCTTGTCGCCATTCCTCAAGAGTTGTTGGGGATCTACTGGGTTCATACCTCCCTGCAACTTTTAATAAATACTGTATTTGATTGTTCGTGGCCCTGAAAGTGTGGACCCAAGAATGCACAATATTTTTCTGGTTCACCGTGTATTAGTTAGTGCATGTGGCTCTCCACCCAAGGTTGTCCCTCAGCTTAGTTTAATGGTGGAGGTTTTGAATTCTGACCTAAGCATTATGCTTCAGGCATTATCTTCCTATGCTGGTCGGACTGTTACTTATACCCCCCACACTACAGTGAACCAGTCTTGAGGGGTTATCTGTGCCAAGGAGTTAATGGTGTACTGTATGATGAGTCACTTCTTGTCAAGGAGTTGGCTGACCAGCATGTAATTAAGGTAGAATGTATCAGAAAAAGAACTGGTGGAGTATTGGTCTCTACCCCTTCCCTGATAGTCACGTTCAATTTACTGTCTCTTCCTGATGTCCTTTATACAGCCTCATACAGATGTCGTATCAAACTATGTGTTCCTAGACCTCACTGGTGCTTCCACTGCCAACAATTTGGTCATAGTAGCCATTCCTGCAGATGCCTAGCTCATGACCTCCCATCAGTCTGCGTGTCTTGTGGGCTGCTGTTCATGATGGGATAGAGTGTCAGGATCCTGTGACCTCTGTAAACTGTGTTGGTGGACAATATGCATCCTCCTTAACCCGAGGCATCCTGGCGACGTATGGGTACGTTGCAACGTTTTGTCATGGTGACACCCAACGACGTACCCATACGTCGCACAGTTGCAAGGTCAGTCATTTGCACATTTTTCAAGTTTCGCGGGTGATTTTTGGTAGGCATATGTGGGAGATCTTCCTCTACCCGCTGTCAAGCGGGGATACTGCCTGGCCCCACCTGACCCCCCCCCCTCCCTCCCCACACACGGCAATTCACCTGTTAGCAGTGACCTGGCCAGTAAAGACATGTCGTGCCACAGTCTCTTCATTGACGAAATTCATGGTGAAACTGATTCCTGAGGTGGAGGACAAAGAAATAGAGAAGCTAGAGGAAGAAACAGACAGAAGTGATGAGGTGGTAATGTCGTTTACTAATGGAAGGTGCCATATGTTGATGTGTTTGGTGAGTTGACAATGCTTATATCGCCTATATTATTGTGTGAAAACCAATATAGTCTTGTACTACACATAAATTCGTACCAAATAGATAAATAAATACGTAATTTAAAGTAGCTTGAATTAGTTAACCCTCCCATAGTTCATTTTCTTTGAAGCCAGGTACCTTGAGAGAGAACGAAAAGGTAAGGCTGACTGTCACCTGTAGCAACATTTATAAGCTCAGGAGGGCAATTTCTTTATGAATTTTTGATGTTTCTCACCAAAAGCGGAGGTTTGAGCAAAAAAAGAAAAAAAATCCGAAATTACTCGGGATTGGGGGGTATCGGAGGTGGGAAATTGGTTGAGACGTGACGGGTTAAATTGCACCTGGTACAAGTTTGAGTGTAAAATTTTTTGCTCTGTGCACAGGAGAAGTTAAGCTTTATTGAAGCAAAGGAACATGTCTCTTCCATGTTTGTCTGCCCTGGTGTTTCATTTGCGTTTGTTCTTTCCAGGTCTTATTGGTCAGGCATTAAAAGTAGTGTTCCGCCAGGCCTCCTTGCTAGGTCAACTACTACTGCCTCCAATGAGATTACCCTTCCTAAGCAGACCCCCCCCCTCCACTGCTGCTTCCCCTTCTGACCCTGCACAAACCCAGACCATTACTCCTGCTGAATTACCGATGTCGTCAGAATCCTCGGTTCCTTATGAATCAGAGGTTGCTGAGGAAAGAGAAGCACCTCCATCTGTGATGATGGCCAGTCCCTGTGAGTCTGGTGGTGCCCTTAAAGTTCATATGTCAAAACGTGTCTCGGGATCATCAGAGTCCCTCATTGATGTGATACCACCTATGAAGTTTTCTGCTACGGAATGTGGTGTGCAGGTGTTTTATCCTGATCCTCCTGCACCTCCCCTTGTTGAGGCAGAGGTGACTGATGCTGCATTAGAGGTTCCACCCCAACCTGGTGCTTCCTCCTCTGGGGCCATTTTGGTCCCTTATTTACCTACAAGGAGCCCCTGGGTCAAGCCACTGTCACTGAGAAAGATTGGCCGTGGATCTGGTAAAGCTGTGTAACTCCCTTCAAATAAAACTCCTCTCCCTTGTGGGTCTCATCACCCAGTTCCCAGAATTTCTAGGTAATAGGTAATAATGGCTAACTCTGTGCCCCTTGTACTTCAGTGGAATTGTCAAGGTGTTGTGGCCAGTTGGGAGGAGTTGCAGCTCCTACTGAATACTTTTAACCCCCTTTTTGTCTGCCTTCAGGAGACAATGGTTGGTGACAGGCCTTTTCCCACCTGCAGTGGGTAGGCTATGCCATCCATATGTCTGTTGCCGTAGCTGGTGGTCATCGTGGTGGTTGTGCCATTTTAACTCGCACTGATATGCCTGGTACAATACTTTGTTTGGTTTACGATCTCCTCTTCAAGTGGTTGCGGTCCAACAGCAGCTAGAGAAAGTGTATACGATTAGTTGTGTTTATTTTCCTCCTTCTGTACATTTGGATTCTACAGTCTTGGAATGCCTTGGCGACCAATTGCTGCCTTCCTTTGTTCTCCTTGGGGATTTTGATGGATGCCATCCCTTGTGGGGTGATACAGTTTGTAACCCTTGTGAGGAGATTGTTTCTTCTCTGATTGAGAATTATGATTTAGTTGTCCTCAGCAATGGAAACCCTACCCACTTGCATATCCAGACTGGTACCTTATCTGTAATAGATCTCATACTTGCATCTCCTGACTGTTCCCTTGATTGTTCTTGGGAAGTTTTGAGTGATCTGTATGGTAGTGATCACTATCCAGTTGTGGTCTGGTCTTCCCGTGCCATACCTGTGACCCGTTTCCCATGTTGGTGTATTGACAAGGATGATTGGTCTTAATTTTCAAAGCTCTGAGATTTCTGGTACTGTTTATGATTTCCAGCTGTTGATAGAAATGAATATTTTACTTCCACTTTCTTCTTGGCTGGGGTTCACTCTGTCCTTAGGATGTCTGGGGTCTTCCCAAGGAGACCTGTTCCTTGGCGGAATAAAGACTGAGGTGCAGCAAGGAGGGACTACAAAGCTGCTGCCCATTGCTTTCAAGCCTATAATGATGTTCTCATCTTGAAAATTCATTTTCAGAAAGCACGTGCTCATTATTGATGGGTTCTAAAACAAGCATGGCATAGCTCATAGAGGTTGTATGTTTCAATGGTTACTGCTTCCATCCCCTTACCTATGATGTGGAAGAAGGTGACGAAAATCTCGGACAGATTTTCTCCATCCACCCCTCCTGTTCCATGGATTAGCGGAGTGGTTGTATCTAACCATTTGACAGTTGCTTCTGCCATGGCAGCACATTTTTCTTCAGTCTCGGTCAAGGATCTGTCTATGCCACATACAGATGGTCATTTGCATCAGGAGAGAATAAATCTTGATTTTCATTCTCATGGTGCTGAGACTTATAATAGTGGTATTGATTTCACTGTCAGAGAGCTTCATGCTGCCCCTCTTCAATGTAGAGATGCCACTCCAGCGCCTGATGAGCTTCCTTACGCCATGTTTCGCCATCTCCCTCCTGCTTCACTTGACTTTATTGTGCCTCTTTAATCGGGTGTGGAATGAAGGTTGTCTGCCTGGTGGTTGGAAGGTGGCTACTGTCCTTCCCATTCCAAAACCAGGGAAAGACCCTTCTAGTGTTTCTAGTAATTGTCCCATCAGTTTGACTTTCTTTGTGTGTAAGCTGTTTGGGAAAGTGATTAACCCATGGGCTACACAATTACCTTTTTTTTATCCCACCCCGTGGTGTGCCAAAAATGAAGAAAAGGTTTTTTCTTTTGGTTTTTGTTTATTATAAACTTGAAGATAAACATCCAGGGCATCATCTGGTGACAAAAAAAATTATCTCTCTCGCTTTCTCTCCCCATCTTTGTGTAGGGCCATGCTTAAGTTTACGTAGGGGAGTAGTAAAAAAAAATAAAAACAAATTTTTTTTGTTTATTATAAACTCAAAGATAAACATCCAGGGCATCATCTGGTGAAAAGGAAAATCTCTCTCTCTCCGTCTTCGCGTAGCGCCATGCGTAAGTTTGCGTAGGGTTTGAGTAGGTAATGGTGATGCACCGCCAGCACGGCCTGAGCTGTGGCTCGCAATGCAGCGCTGCCCAGCCTGAGTTGTGGCTCGCAATCCATGGGTTAATGTTAGGCTTTTGTGGTTTCTGGAGGGGAGTGGCTTTCTCTCCCCCTCACAGAGTGGCTTTTGGAAACTAAGATGTGCTACCAACAACCTTATTAGACTTGAAACTTTGATCTGTGCGGCTTTCGCTGCTTCACGGCATCTTCCTGCTGTATTTTTTGACTTTGAAAAGGCTTATGCCACAGCTTGGCATTATGGAATGAGGCAACAGCTTCATGTCTTTGGTATGTGTGATTGCTTATCAATGTTGATCAGAGACTTGCATACAGATCTTGTGTTAAGGGTTCATGTGGGTTCCTCTTTCTCTGCGCCTCATTTGCAGGAGGGTGTCCCTCAGGGGAGCATCCTTAGCATGCCTTTGTTTGCAGTAGCAACTAGTGGTATAGATTCTTTGCCAGTAGGAGTATCCTCTTCCCTTTGTGTGGATTATTTGGCTGTTTGGTATGCAGGTTCTCGGATGCCTGCTGTAGAGAGAAGATTACAAGTAGCATTGGATAGGGTTTCTGCCTGGGAAGATTCACGTAGTTTTCATTTTCCTACATCCAAGACCATTTCCATGCACTTCTGCAGGATTGGGGGTGTTGACCCACATCCTGACCTATTGGCTGGCAGGAGACTGCAATGTATGGAGGAGACAAGACTTCTTGGTTTAGTGTTTGATTGCTGCTAGTCTTGAGGTTCCTTATCTGAATGCTCTAAAGGTATCCTGTATGTGTGCTGTAAATTTGCTGAGGGTCCTGTCACACTCCTCCTGGAGTGCTGATCATAGGACTCATACATCTATGTCAAGCATTGTTGCTCCAGAGTAGCCTATGGGTGTGAGGTCTACTCCTCATCCATTCCAGCAAGGCTCAAGACTTAGATGCAGTACTTCATTCTTGTCTTTGCCTTGCTGTGGGTGGTTTTCAGTCCTCACTGATCCCAAGCTTGTTGATGGAAACTGGAGTCCCCCCCTTGGACCTGCAACGAGGCAATCTTCGCTGGTGCATTGTTGGTACAGGGTTCTTCACTTCCCTGATTCTTTGACCAGTGCCTGTGTGACATGGCACCTTTTCTTATTACGTTAGCCAACACCCTTGCATACCTCATCCATTTGGGTCTAGGATTCAACAGACAATGACTGATCTCAGCCTGACTTTGGTTTCAATCTCTCCCGTAAGGACTCCGACGATTGCTCCTTGGCATCTGCCTGAGATGAGTTTTTGTTAATATTTTGGGGGTTGAAAAGATACATCCCACCTGAGTGTTTTTGTCAAGTTTTTGGAACACACAATACAACACAGAGGCTCTGTCCCAGTTCTTACCAACAGGTCCATGTCTCTCTCTGGTGTGGAATTCGGGTTTCCACAGTTTTGTCATGGCAGTAATTTCCTAGATTTTGCTTGAGTTTTTACTGCAGAACTGTATGTAATTCTTTTAGCACTTAAATTAATTTTCGACCCCCATGGACAGTTCTTTTATTATAAAATATACAGTGACTTTCAAGCTGCACTTTTAGGCTTGGACTCGCTCGTAATCCCCATCCTTTGGTTGTTGCAATTCTTGAGTGGCTTTTTCTCCTCATCCACCGTGGGTGTGGGGTGGAGTTTTGTTGGGTCCCAGCCCATGTGGGGGTATCGGGAAATGAACGTTTTGATTCTCTGGCCAAGGTGGAGGCGTCTGGTCCTCCTTCTCCCGTGGGATGGCTTCCTGCTTCAGACTTTCCTCCCGGTGTTCATGAACGGGTTCAGTGTTGTTGGCAGGAACGTTGGGATGCAGAGGGAGCCAACAAGTTACGTGCCATTTGCCTGACGATGAGCCCCTTCAGTTACTAGGGCTTGTCTTGCCAGTGGGGATGGCTTTTGGTCACACCCGTTTTTCTCAAGGTTACTTAATGGAGGGGACTCCCCCTCCTTTCTGTGAGGATTGCTTGGTCCCCTTGATAGTTCAGCATGTGCTGGTTGAATGCCCCAATCTTGGGGATTTGTGCTGTTGGTACCTGGCCAGGCACCAGGTGGGTAATGGCTCTTTCCATCTTTCATCGGTGCTTTTTTTTTCTTTTTTTTTTTATGTGTCCGACTCTGGGCATAGGCTTCACAGCCTGCTATCAAGGCCCAGTCGTCCTCCTACAATCTACATGTCACCACTTCGGCGCTTAACACCCACCGTCCATATTGAATACATGCTAGGGCTGTCTCATACAGGACTGGTGTATTGGTATTAGCGGGGTCATTTTTACGACATGTCGGCGGGTCTCCTGGTAGATCAGTAAAGCCTGATTTAATAAAATTCAAATTCTTAAACTGTTCCCTGTACCAGCGAGGATTCGAACCTGGGTCCCTCGGGACTGCAAGCCAACTCTCTACCGATCGAGCTAGGTGGGGATGCCTGTTCTATGAGTGGAGGAGCCCTCTCTCTTTGTGCAAGTGGCCGGGCTTGTTGATAAGATTTTTTTTTTAGGGTGTTTTTCTCAGTTTTGTTTGTTTTCTCTCTTTTGTTATTGGCATCTGTCACTTTTTGTAATTGATATGGTTCCTTTTATTTTTCTTCTTCTGATTCAGTTCTATTTTGGTTTTAATTTATATTCTTCTTTTATTACTTAGTCTTTTGGCACCACATGATCTTGCTGTTGCGGCACCAGGTAACGAACGGAACAGTCAGTATCACATTAAAGATCTGTAAATACAGTAGTACCCCAATTATCTGATGTAATAGAGCCAAGGGCACTTCTGGATACGGGCAATGTCCTCTACTGTTCCCATACCCTACCTATATCCAATGTACTACCTACAGTATACCCAACCTATATGTAGAGTACCCTTGCTAATTTTGGCAGTGTTCTGCGGTCTTTCAGCTGTTTTTAGACATCAAAACACACATTGCAATATGCAATATAATCCTAAACACTAAGAAACCAATGCATAAACAAAAAGAAAAAACTACCGGTATACACAGTACCCTTCCTAATTTTAGCAGTGTTCTGCGGTCTTTCGGCCCTTTTTCGACATCAAAACACACAATGGAATATGCAATATAATCCTAACACTAAGAAAACAATGAAAAAAAAAAACATGCACAACACTACCAACATGTACAGTACCCCTCCTGATTTTGGCAGTGTTCTGCAGCCTTTCGGCTCATTTTAGACATCAGAAAACACATTGCAATATGCAATATAATCCTAAACACTAAGAAAACACACTGAATGTATCCCTTGCAAGTGGCATGCAGGTGGAACCATACCCATTTTAAAGATTCTGTTGAGTGTACTCTCACGCAAGATGCGGACATCATGCACTGATCCCGGCCACCTTGCAACAATGTCAATAACTTTATACACGGCATCAAACACTATCTGCACATTGATGCTGTGGTATCTTCTCCTGTTATATTCTGCCTTAAACTCATTTGGTGCAACAATCCTAATATGTGTTCCATCTATAACACCAATCACACCTGGAAATCCGGCAATTGACAAAAAATCTGCTTTGTCCCTGTTTGTTGCTTGTTCAGTGAGGGGGAATTTAATAAACTGTCTCAGTATATCATTGTCTGAAAGTGCCTCAAGTGTTTCGGTGATGACCCTGCTTACAGTTTGTTGTGAAGGCCTCAAATCATCACCACTACAAAGTTGCATTTTTCCAGTTGCAAGGTAACACAATGTTATAATAACTTTCATTTCTGGTGTTAGAGCCTTGCTTCTTGCCGTGGGTCTTCTTAGGGTCTCCCACACCAAATCGGTCACAAAATTATGCCTGCACAGTCCAGATTATATCTCTTTACCAGTTCTGCATCACTTAACTGATTAAGCACATCTTTCCATTCACGAAAACGTCTTGGTTGGCGGCGGCGAATTTGTTGTGGTGGTGGTGCGGCGGCCATATTTACTGTTATGATCGAGTTATAAGCCGCGTCCGAAGTGCTATACCAACTCGTGAGGTGTCTTAAGCTATGACTCAGTTTAGGTCGAACATAAGAACTTATGATTCACTCTTGTGAATTTAGGACAGACTTTCGCCTTATGACTCAGTCTTAGTGTTTCATAAGTACGGGCCCAGGTCCCTATTGAGTTCTTTCTGTCTTGTACCACATCGTCCTACGTTTAAAATGGTCATCGATGTCTGAAATATTTATCTCGTTCAAATCTAACAAGCCTTTTTCACTGTGCCGGGAAGAGATGGGTGTTTTAATCCCTTCAGTGTTATGGTCTCTCCTGGGCTGATTGCAACTGTATGGCAATAACAGCAAAAAATGTCCGTGTACTGAAGAGGTTAATGGATTTACTTTTCGAACACCTTGTCTAGAAATTACATCGAGCTGTTTGCTGGATAGATTGACTTGGCCAGGAGGTTCCAACACCACTGAGTCGCAGTCTGATGGGATTAGCAGATCTTTCAACACCTCCTCCTTACCAGTTTGGTTTATGAGGAGCTGATAGTCGCTTCTGTGATATGTGTGCAAAGTATATCAGTATTAAAAGGTAAAAAAGGCATATAGTAGAGCAGTACGGGGTAGAGTGAAGTCGCTAAGGAAGGGATGTTATAGAACCTTACTAAGCCAGCGAGACAATGGCCCTCTGCCCCAGCCTTGGCCACACCTCACATGGCCACCAGTGATATGTGCGTGGTGATGTGGCTGCAGTGTTGGTCGTGTATCATGCATTCATATATTTAAATGTTTAATTAGTTGGCTGTAATTTTTTTAATGTATATAATTTTAATCCTAATATACCACTATGGAGGCAGTCTGGTCAGCTGCTCGTGAATGTTCTGGAATTTGGTAGCCAACTTTCTCGCCCGTATACCTCGAAAGTGTTAATATGTGACTGCTGATATGTGAATGTTAATATATTACTGTTAACATGTGACTTAATATGTGACTTTTAATATATAACTGCCAATATGTGACTTAATATGAGACTGTCTGTTCCCGTAAAGAATCCCCACATCTAGAGTACATTCCAGCCACTGATCCAGCTGCCCAGACAGTACAGTGGTCATATCCAGTTCCCAAGGTTATCTGCCAGCGCCTCAGGGACCAGCTCCTCCACTTGCTGTTTTTGTACCCAGCCATTACAAGTTCCCTTTCTTTGCTTCCTTTCGTTCTACTTCTTCCTTTTTGTTACGCCCGTCTCTGCAAAGCGAGAGTGGTTGTTATTTGTGTGTGTGTGTGTGTGTGTGTGTGTGTGTGTGTGTGTGTATGTGAAAATAACTCAAATAACAATAGGTCAAAGGTCAAGGTCACAGGGTCAGGTCAAACGCTGTCCCATTTTTTAGCCAGTTGAGGAGACGGGCTGAACGTGAGGTTGAGAATAGTGCGACCCGATTTTTCTGACAATTAATCAAGGGTCAAAGTCGCAGCCAAAGATCGACCCGTGTGTCTGCGTGTACACAGTAACAAATGGTTCTGCTCTGCCTTGGATTAAACTTGGTGAATTCAGTAGTTTTTTTTCCCGACATAGACCAAGGTTTGTGGAAGAGTTCAGGTTAAGGCAAAGATGAAGTGAGTCGATTTGGGGAACTGTCAGCCAAAAATGAAGGTCGCTGGGAAGATATATGATGAAGTTCAGTGGGCCAAATCAATTCAGTTTTGGTCTGATTGGAACCAGAGTTGATAGAAGGATTAAAGGTAAGGCAAGAGTGAAGTAGTTCGATTTTGGGAGAATTATGTCGAGGGTTAAGTTCGTAGGGTAAAATTAAATACTCTTCCTGGGCACCTGGGCTTGTTGGTGGGCGTGGTTGCTGAAGTCTTTTAGTTCGTTTTCTTTATCTCTTTATTCATTTACCTATTTTTTCTTGCCACTTCACTCATGGTTTATTTTTTTTATCGTATTCTTGATATATTCAGGCGCTTTATTCAACTTTGCCGAGACTCTTCTTAACTCCAAGGTTTACCTAGAGCCATAATTAATCCATTCAGTACTAGATGTCTTTCCTGAATGTGATAAAAAGTCTGTAAGAATATAATGTAAAATCACGTCATGTGGCTGAAGAGGTTGATGTTTAAGTACGAGACTCAGGGCTCTCTCTCTCTCTCTCTCTCTCTCTCTCTCTCTCTCTCTCTCTCTCTCGTACCCAGCGATTACAAATTTCCTTTCACCCTTTTTTTTTCTCTCGCTCGACGCCCACTGTACTCTATTTTTCTCTTCTTTTTCTAACCTGTACTAGAGTCCATTTGTTTTCATGTAAGGGAACTGGGTCACTGGCACCACTTGATTACTGTACTCCTTCTGCCTTACAACTCGGCACTCAAGGTGGACGGACGACAGTGTTAGGCCACGATAGAGTAAAAGCAGTGTAGTTACGACGATCCTTCACTCTCACTAAACATGGCCATCGAACGAGCTGAAAGGAATGAGGAGTTTTTTATCGTGCTATTGTAGACGCACTGTGGAATTTATTTTACCCGACAAACCTGATGTGGTGGAGTAAAATAAAATAAAAATCTATGGCTAACCTCGGCAATTTTAAGGGCTGCATTCTCACCAGTTAAGGAAGCTCCCGAACACATTTTCCTTAGCGATTTGTTTTCCGTTCTAAACTTTTGCTACCCCTTTGCATATTATCCACGTCTTTTTATAACATTGACGTAGAGGCCAAAAATAACACATAGCGATTACTAACGAGCTATATGCAAAAATAAACTGGTAAGGAGAAAGTGTTAGGGAATTTCCTTAACCGATGACAATACGAGACAGACGTCTTCCCTAGGTCCGTATTTTCTAAGGAAGCTCCCTGACACCTCTTCCTAAGCGATTTATTTTTTCTAGTACACCATGCCATCCTCTGTTTTAAGTCTTTCTAATATCACCATACTCTTCATAAATAACGTACAAAATTATATCAACCTCCCGTATCGAAAAAAATAAATCGCTAAGAAAGAGGTGTTAGGGAGCCTCCTAGTGCAACGAGAACACCGGCCCTAAGCAAACTGACGGAGGTGGGAAGAATGTAATAGCTGTGTCGTCGTAGGGAAAGGGTTAATCTGTTTCTGGCCAGCCTTTTCATTTTTAGGTAATATTTTGGTGTCTGATTATTCTCTTTTCCCTTTTTCCCCTTCCATGGCATCAGCAACGATTTATCCGTAATCCCTCTTTCTTTATCAAGCATTTGGTTCTCTCTCTCTCTCTCTCTCTCTCTCTCTCTCTCTCTCTCTCTCTCTCTCTCTCTCTCACACACACACACACACACACACACACACAGCCTATTCAATTCTTCTTGCCATCTCCAAATCATCCTATTCCGTTTTAGGACAATTTTTTTTCGGACAGTTGAGGTAAGATAAAGTCGCCATTACCTCTTCAGAACGAGGGGCCTTTCCCAAATTAAATCTAAACCTTCTAATTGTACCGAAAATAAACTAGAAACCGCTCAGAGAGCGCATACCTCCGCTAATGCCATTGATTAAAAAGGATCCGATTCCAGATCCGGATTACCCTCCCCCCAAATTTAATCATTTATTTCTTGATCCATGGCAAACCTTTCCATGAAATTTCATTGAAATTCATTGAGAACTTTTGGAGATATTGTGCGAGATACTCCGGATCCGGCCCAAAATTTAATTATTATTCATTGGCCCATGGCCCACCCTTCCACAAAATTTCATCAGAATCCGTTCATAACCTTTTAAGTAATCCAGCTAACAGACAGACAGACAGACAGACAAATAAACCAACGCGGCGTAAAACTTAACCTCCCTGGCGGGGGTACCTAAACATGACATAGCCGTATTCAAGAGAGTAAGTGATTTTCCTTCTCCCATCTTTCCTCCACTCCCCGCTTTCCTCCCACTGTCCCTCCACTTCCATCATTCCTGCTGCTTTCTGTCCTCTCCCATCTCTCCTACCACTTCCTCTCCACTCCCTCTCTTCCCTTCATCGTCCTCCATCCCTCGTACCTCCCCAGTCTTTCCACTCCCCTATTTGTCCTCCTCTCCCCTCTTTCCCTCCTCTTCCATTTCCCTGCCTGTGCTTGCTGTGAAATATTGCCAGAAATAATTTGTTTTTTCGAGTTTATTCACTTTAATATTTACTCTATCATTTAGCCTGAAAAATTTAGCAACAGTTCGAGTGAAGATAAATGAATAAAAAGGCAATCTTAGGAACAGCTTAACTTCAGCAAAATGTGATTGATTGGCGTTTGGAATCTGTTATGAGGGAAGAGAAGAGTAAGAACAAGCAGTTTTATTTACAGTTTAAGCTTAAGACTCTTCCTGTAAAGCTTTAAGACTCTTTGTAAATCTGGAGGCAGCGTGGGAGCAAAGGAAAGTTGTAAATAATGTTAAGGTTAGCCGGGCAGGGAAGGCAACAGTCACCCCCTCCCCTTGTGTTACTCTTGGCCACACACACACACACAGCGGTTACCAGGCGCGCACATATACACACACACACACACACACACACACACACACTGGCTAAAGCTAATCGAGCAGGAAATACTCTTAGAAGGGGAAATAAAGTTAGGGTGGGATGGAAAGACATTTGAAATCGTGAGAAATAACTTTATACCAAGAGAAGTGTCCTAAAAATGTGTATAATTTTTTCAAACTGAGGGAGATATATTCAGAAGTGAGAGAGATAAATTTCCTTCGGTAAATTATTCGAGAAATGATTTTAAAGGCAGAGGTGAAGTATTTTGAAAGGGATTTAAACTGACCTCATGCCTCGCTAAATTTACTAAACATAATTTTTTCTTGCCTTTGAGAGAGGGGGAATTTGCTCATGTTTGACTTCCTTCCTTATTTATTTGTTTATTTTTGCGTCATCTCTTGAACCAACCAAGCTGAACGGAGGGAAGTATCTACGTATTGATGTGACTGCAGGGCTAAAGTTCCGTAGCACCTCTTCCTTAGCGATTTAATCTATTCTTTAGCGATTTATTTTTGTATACGAGAAGTGGAAGATAAAATTTTCCTACCTGGTATTAATGCAATCTGTGTCGCTATTTGAATGGCAGATATACAGGAGAATAATTGGATCTGTATTCGTTTTAATTTAACTTGTAAATTTCCCTTCTTTCCATTCTGTATGCCGAGCTGTAACAAGAGATTAGCACTAGAATATAATGCTAGTAACGAAGAAGTGCTAAGGGAAATATGTGGAGCCGTTGCACTGTCTCTTGCTACCACAGGACTTTGTGAAATAGGCTGCAAAGAAACGAAAATGTTGGACAGCTTACAGACAAAAGAGTACAGTAAGCAGAATAACTCATTTCAGAAAAGGTATAAAGTCTCCCAAGTTGACATTAATACGATCGTTGAACATCAGTACGTTTGCCTGACTTGTCTTGCGATCCTCCATTGAACAGTTTCGTCTACTGGGCAGGAGCGTCACGGTATAGGAAGATTTTGTGTGTTAATATATACGAAAGTTTTGTCCATAGATGTTTATATTTTAGGTCTGTTTTGCCCATATGTACTTAGAAACAATTTGTGTGTGTATATTTATTGGAGTAACTTTGTCTGAATGGAATTATTATAGAAGTTATGTATATGTGAACTGATTTTGGAAAATTTTGTATGTATGCACGTATGTGTCAAATGTAAGAAGTTTTTTTTGTAATGTACTAATTATAGGAACAATTTTACTATATGGTAATCAAAGCAACAATTTTAACTTAACACAAGGAATAGTTTTCGTGTGTGTTGATTTGTGGGAAGTTTTATTTACATGTCAGTTTCTCTTCTCGGAGTGAGGGCATATACGACGTTCTTGTTAAATCCCTGACTGGAAGCTCGTTTGTTAATTTTAGAACCAGAAATACCTTAGGAAAGCCCACCTCTTACAGCCAGGCAGTGGCAGTGGTGTGGGGGTCAGACGCCCTCACCACTCACTCACTGGGTCCTGTGTTCCATGTTTGTGGGGAGAAGAGCCTCATTCTAAGTGACAGTGTCGGCTTCTTGTGTGTGTGTGTGTGTGTGTGTGTGTGTGTGTGTGTGTGTGTGTGTGTGTGTTTCACCGATTTAGTATGCCTATTTCTCCTTGATAATCTTTTATGTTATTTAAATCGCATTAATACAGACATAGTTTGTGGCAATAATACACAAGACGATAATACGGTGCATTGTACAGATTCAGAAGCTGACAAAGCAGCGTTACGAAATCCCCAAACTCACTGATAATACGGCTGTTTGCCTCACGCTTCATTGCCACACCTCACCTTACTTCACCTTACGTCTGGCACCCACCGCATGACACCCAGGCACCTCACCTCGCCTGGCACCCCACCTCGTGACACCCAGGCACCTCGCCTTACCTCACCTGGCACCCCACCTCGTGACACCCAGCCACCTCATCTCACCTCACCCGGCACTTACCTGGTGGACAACCACTTCACCTCGCCCGCGTGTCCATAATAAATATAATAAAAGGTATATATATATATATTTATGGCACTAAGAAATTTCAGTATTATGAGCAATCGTCCGCATTATTGGTTTATATATAGTAGGAAATCGCTACTGCTTTCAATAAATACGTCGGAAAAATAAACATAACTCGATGAGAGGAAAAAATTTGGTCCCTACCTTTCCATCTTTATTCCCAGTTTAAAAATTCACCCATCTTTATTCCCGCTTTAAAAATTCATCCACGCTTGTACATTACCCTTAGAAGCTGCCCAGTATTGGCCCTTCCCAGAACCATCAAACCAGTCTCACATTTTCCCATCGCTTCCGCACCTCTTACCACTCTAAAAGCTTCCGTGACACACACACAGACACACACTGGCAGGGATTCGACGTTGGATTTTAGCATGTCCCCCATAAACTCTGTCCCATGTCTCCTTAACCCACTGCAAATTTCCCAGCCACGTCATATAGATTCCCCCGAGAGCATAACTTACCCGAGAGCATTAAGCAAGCGGCCTGACACTCAAATCTAGCTGAGAAACTGATTGAGTTTTATCGGTGGCGGTCGGACTTCCTGTGTGACTGTGAGGGCGTGCCAAACGAGGTGGATTTATTAACGTGGAGGGTAAGTGAGGGGTGAGGCGTGTGGGTGGGAGACTGCCTGACTGGTGGAGGCGAGGGGAGGGGAGGGGAGAAGAGACGGGATGCGGAGAGGAAGGAAGATCAAAGAAGAGGAGAAGAGGAACAGGAAGAGAAGAGGACGAGAGAGGTTAAGAGAGGAGAGGGGGAAGAGGACAGAAGAGAATATATGGGATGAGAAGAGAGAAAAGTTGAGGAGAAAAGAGATAAGAAGAGGAGGGAGTGGAACCAGGAAATCAGAAGGGAGGGAAGGAAGAAAGAAGAGGAGGGGAAGGGAGGGATGAGGAGAGGCGGAGAGAAGGAGAGAGGAGAAAAAAGAAAGGAGGAAAGAGAAGGGGAGAGGAGGGAGAGAAGAGCTGAGGACGACATAAGAAGGAAAAAAGGAGAGAGAGAGAGAGAGAGGGGGGGGGGGAAGAGAGAGAGATACGACTTCGTGCTCTCGTGCGTGACAAGGAAGGAACGAGGAAGAGAGAGGAACGATGATGAAAGAAAATGAATCCTTTCAGTATGATGACTTTTTATTTTTTCCTGCCGTATCCAGGACTGCCAAAAAATAGTGTGTCCCTCACTGTGTCACTCACTCACTCACTCACGTACTGAATCTCTGTACCGTTGTGAAGGATAAGGTCCAGGCCTTTTGGGGGTGATTTGAAGGGTTGGGACATACATACATACATACATAAATTAAGACATACATACAACAAATTCTTAAACACACACACACACACACACACACACACACAACAAACACACCCGCGCCCG
>JAGKTI010015332.1:0-20628 GCA_018397915.1 Birgus latro | reverse complement strand
CATACCTCAACCAGAAGGTATAGTGACAGACAGCATTTATATACAGTGTTAATTTACCCCTGGCCAACCCATTGTAATGTTTTGTGATGTATTGTTGTTCTTTGTGAAATGTCTGGAATACATGTGTAATATTTACTGCCTTGTTTTGGTGTCCAGTCCTACTCTTTGGAGCTACCTCCCGGTCTAGAATAGAGACCCTCTTTAGCCTGCGTATTTGAGGGCGAGAAACCAACCTACAAATACGTAGCATAACAGTGACAGTAGGGGGAACGTCCAGTAGAGTAAACTTGACAGACAGAGAGTACATAAAGGAGCATTTGGTTTGCTCAGATAATTCTGACGTGACAAACGATTTACTAGACGTCCTGGAAAAACATCGACAAGCTGATGCATTACCTGGTGAAAACTTAGGTTGTACAAATCTAATCCAACACCATATTAATTTAAAACAAGAGACAAAACCGATTTACGTTACAGCTTACAGAATTGCTCACTCGCAACGTGCACTAGCAAAGCAATATGTCGATGAAATGTTAAGTTTGGACATCACTGAACCTTCAGTATCCCCATGGAACGCACCACTCTTCTTTGTACCTAAACAAAACGGTGAGATGAGGGCAGTTGTTGATTATCGCAAACTTAATCAGGTAACCATTCCCGACCGTTTTCCCATGCCATTATTAAGTGACGTCCTGCACAACATTGGACCAGAAAATATGGTCTTTTCTACAATCGATTTATTAAGTGGCTATTATCAGATAGGATTAGATGGAAAATCCCGCAAGTACACTGCCTTCTCTACTGATAGTGGCCATTATCAGTATAAGAGAATGCCGATGGGATTGATGACGGCTCCTGGCACATTCCAGCGACTGATGAATAGCGTATTGGCTGGAATATTAGGCGACAGTATATTTGTCTACCTGGACGACATCATAATTGCAACACCCACACTAGCAGAACATCTACAGAAGTTAGATCAGCTACTACACAAGTTAGCCAGTGCAGGTTTAAAAATTAAGCTGTCTAAATGTAAATTTTGCTTTAAGGAAATAAAATTCTTAGGCCACTGACTAGATGCAAAGGGGATCCACACCTCTCAGGACAAAATAAAAGCAGTAAGAAATTTCCCAGAACCCACAAATGTGGATGAAATAAGACAATTTTTAGGGCTCGCCGGATTTTATAGGGCTTTTATACAACAATTCTCTCACATAGCCCAACCCTTATTTCTCCTGCTGAAAAAACAAGCGGTATTTCAGTGGGGAGAGGAACAAAAAAAATGCATTTAATGAATTAAAAGATAAACTTACATGTGCACCTCACTTGGCTTATCCTAACTTCACAAAGTCGTTCATAATTTGCACAGATGCTTCTCTCAAAGGTTTAGGTGCTGTATTGATGCAAGAGGATAAACGAGGTAAATACCAACCCATTGCTTTTGCCAGTAGGCAAATAAAAGGAGCAGAGAAAAATTACTGCGTAACAGACTTGGAAGCCCTAGCGGTAATATTTGCTCTACAGAAATTCCGTGACCTCGTGTACGAATATGAAATTCATTTATACACAGACCACAAGCCTCTTGTGGGCATGTTCCAAGAAAAACTCCTCTCTGGGAGGAGAGCACGATGGAAATGTAAAATCCAGAATTACAATGTAAATATTCACTACATAAAAGGCAAAGTGAACGTAGCAGCAGATGCCTTATCACGAAACCCATTAGCCAACATCGCTACAATAAGTCCACGAGAATCACTCCCCAACAAAGATGAATCGATCCCCACAATTCAAGAAATCTCACAAGCACAAAGACAGGACCCAGTATGGTCCAAAGTAATATATCACCTCGAGTCAGGCGATGATGTGCCATTACCCAAGTTACAGGTACCACTTGAACAATTCGCAATGGTAAACAATGCTTTATATAGGGTAAATCCAGGACATCCAAACCATAGAAAAAATATTAGGCAGTTAGTTACTCCTAGTACAATGATACCACACATTTTAAGGACAGTACACGATAGTCCACATGCAGGGCATCCTGGCAAGGACAGGACAGTCAGACAGGTCCGGATGTCATATTACTGGCCAACGTTACGCAAAGACATACATACTCACGTAGACAAATGTGAGTCATGTGCGAAACATAAAGGTTACACGATATCACCTGCACCGTTAGGTAAATACCCAGTCCCTAACCAACCATGGGACGTTGTTGCGGTTGATTTACTTAAATTACCCCTAACTACCAATCACAATCAATATCTATTTGTTGCTACTGATTATTTCTCACGATATGTGGTCTTGGTTCCAATTAAGGATAAAACAGCAGAAACAGTCGCACGGGTATTCATTGACAGTGTGATCTGTAGGTTCTCCACACCAAAGGTGCTAATAAGCGACAATGGTGGTGAATTTAACTCTGAAATTTTGCAGGAAATTTGTAAACAATACAATATTAAGGAGGTTAATATCTTGGCCTACCATCCAGCTTCCAATGGATTGGTGGAAAGGGAGAATAAGAAAATATTAGATGTACTACGGCACATCCTCATTGACAATTATGCAAACTGGGATGACTGGATCCCAAGAGTTGAAGCATCACTCAATTGTGCAATTAATAAATCCATAGGAGATACACCTCATTTCATCATTTACGGGTCTGACAAACGTCTCCCTTACGAAACGTTCATATATAATTATGACGATTATCCTAAACTTCGCCTACGTGAATTTCAAGAAATACACACAAGGGTAAAGAAACAGTTAATGATGTCTAAGAAAGACATGACAGAATCATTCAATAAGAAGGCAAAAGAATCAAGCATCAGCATAGGTGATATTGTCTATGGCCTCATTCACACTAGAGACAACAAACTGTTACCAAAATTTGATGGCCCATATAGAGTAATTAAGAGAAGAGCTAATGAGGCAGTGATTACACTATTGAGTGACGAAGAAAAAGAAATATATATTGATCACTTAAAAAAGGTCTCAAGAAACTTGGCTTGCAATATAAAGCACCGGACACGACCGAAAATCCTAGTACACACTGTGAAAATAAGCCTGAAACAATAATCGCATATAGGAATAAACCGCGGTAACATACCAAACAGACAAACACAGGTGCAACCAATACAGCTCTCACCGTAACAAGGCATTTGCGTGACTTAGGAATCGATTTAGACTCCTTTTATAGGTAAGAACGGATATCTAATACAGTTGTTCTTTCGGTAGGTAAAGATGAGGCGAACAATTCCATGGATCATATTCCTGTTGATATCAATAGGATCACCTCACTTGCATCCTCAACATATAGTACGGCAGGGGTGCCTGATCGCCCCAGCTGCCTCAACGGCAATAGTACAAGACATAATAAGTACCGAAATTAGTCTGGACGTACTGTAAGATATACCAATGATGTTACAGAAAATATCAGGACCACTCAGAACTCTGGAAGTGGTATTAACACGCCCTTCTTCACATGATCACTCTACACATGAGGTAGCTGAATTAATGAAATTAACTGATTGGAAGCTTGAACAGGCTAAGCACGTAATGATCACCATGATCCAGGACATCCCATCAGCTGGGAGTAACACACTTAGGACAGGAAACAACATCACGAATACACGTAACAGACGCGGTTTGTTCGACTTAGGTGGAGCAATTTTAGGGAACATTTTTGGACTAGTTACAGAAAATGATCTAGAGGAAATAACAAATTTAACAAAATAGTACAAGTTCTCTCATACCAACATAAGTTGACTGACACTCAGAACACCTTAATGCTGACGATTGTAAAGAACCTAAGGAAAGCAGAAGCATCAACTCTAGGAACTGTGGATAAAGCAAATTCACTAGAAGGTAACAATACACTATTCCAACACTTCTCAGTGATCATGGAACATATTGACTTAATAATACTACAGTTGGACAACACCGGGGCTCAGTATCGGTCTTTCATGAATGGAATTGTTAATGAAGGTAATGGTAGAATCACTATTAATTTACTACCCATTCACAACCTCAGGTAAATCATTAATCAAGGCATACATAAGCATGGTTTGAAACCTTTGTTTGAGGAAAGAAATTTAATGTTATATTATCCATACCTGGAAGCAACACTGACAACAACATCAATAGTAGTCCATGTACCGTTCGTAACAGATGACTTTTTCACAGTCTATCAAATATACCCTTTTCCTTCTAAGAAAGATGACTCATTAGTCACCATCAACATCAAAACAGAAGTCATCATGGTTTCCGAGAAACAGGACGCCGTAGCTTTCACTAGTGACACAGCAATGGAACACAAATGTCGCACATCATTACATGCATTTCACCTTTGTCCTGCGTACATCTTCACGTTTCATCCAGCTGAGACAGTCCCTTGTGAAATGGCTATCATAAAAAAATCATGACATCCCTCATCATTGCAACTTCACATTTTCATCAGAAAATCTCGTTCACCATCAACGCATTGGACATTCACAGTTCTTCTACTTAACTCAAAATATATCAGTTTTTGTGACTTGCCCAGATACATCTCCAGTCCATACATCAGCATCTGGTTTATACATCTCACCAGATTACTGTGCAGTCCTGACACCTACATTATCCACCTTGCCCACTAAAATCCATTATGCCATTCTCAACCACACACACACACAAGTACTTCCAGCCATTGCTTAGGATGAATTAAATGCAAGCTCATACATTAAGTTGACTTCACCCACGTATGAAACCACGCAACTAATAAATCAGACAATACAACCTTGGGAAGAATACAGTAGGATTATGTTTAACCCATATTATGTATACAGCCCAGCTCCAGCCATCTTTGTGATTTTCTCCATCATATTTGTTGCATTACTTTTGGCCATGCACAGAATGGAAGCGAGAATTGCTAACCTTGAATCAGTGTTTAAGAACTGTTCTGTACAAGTGAGACAAACTGTGTAATTAGTGTATATACTGTACATATATGTTTTATATAAAATAACGAATTATGGGTTACACATAATATAGGCTTACTTTAATTATACTATTATATCTCATTTATATATGAATATATACAGCAAGTCCTTCTCATATATATTGTATAACTGACTACAGTAGACTTGCCATTGTATTATTTTAATATTACTATTATACAGTATATGTACAATACTATAACAACAATGACTACATTGTCCCAATTATGTAATTTTTACAATATTATGTACTTCACTTACCTGACTTACATGTTGATTGTAATATGTATTAATATATTAAGGACAATATTTCCTGTCATTGGTACGACAGTGGGCGTGACCGAGCGATATGTAGATATTATATAGGCATTAGTATATATCTCATAACACAATGTACAGGATGTAGTGTCTGATTTCACATGATATCTGTACACAGTCTGTTGTCCCAGACTATCAAGAATCCTAACATATGATGTTTCTCAAAATATCCTCGTAGTCCAAACAAGCAAGAAACTCATGATGTATTCAAACACGTGGAAGCCCACAGGAGATCGATTAGACACTACTACCTTACCTAAACATCCTTTCCCACCTGTATATAATGGCAGAGAGAAGCCCTACACATCAGAGAAGGGGATAAAGAATGCCCGAGCACAATTAGGGCAGAGTAAGGAGAAAGGGGAGACTGGCCGTCACGGTAAGATCGTTGTAAATCGCTATCAAGATAAATGTACAATAAAACTTAGTAACCTAAGAGTGCTGTAACTCACCTTCGTTGATAATACGTCTCACGACTTTATTCTGATTGTATTAAATAACCCATCGTCGACTTCCCAAGAAGTACCTCCGACCACGCTACCGAGAATAGCACCTCCTAACGTGCATCTGTACCACTTGAACTTGGAAGGGAGACTGTATCGCAAAGGAAAATAAAGGGAATATTAGATCTGCACAAAATGGCACATCCACTGCTGCGACCGCCAGGAGGAGATGCACAGAAGACCTCATACCCCCTGATACAAGGAAACTGTCTATCCCCCACCACTGTCTCCTGGAGACAGACACAGAGCTGGCTCAGAACAGACAGTAATAACTGCAATTCCTCCCAGTTTGCCATGGCACCTCTACAATTCCATTGAAGACAAATCGGTACTGATTGAACTATACTGATTAGTATTAAATAATATAAAGTGAGAAACACCAAGGGCATGTAGCAACTTCGCTGGGAAGGGTGTGAAACCCCTTCTTCCTAGATGTGGAGCTCTGCCTTACCAACTGAGAAGACAGTGAAGATTTAGTCTCCATGGGTGAAAGGACCCTTACCCTGAGACACGTCACACCGATCACCAGAATGAGCCTGAGGCACAGAGACCTTCCTGGAAGACCCACTTGCCGTGTTCGCACCTCCACGTGAGGGTCCATCTGGCACCTCGTGGAAAACCGAAGCCTCCCCGGCCAAATCAACCAAAGGTCGGCTGCTGGGTGATGGGTCAGTGGGAGCAAGTGACCGAGCTCTTTGAGTATCTAAAGACCAGACCCAGACCCACCCTAGAAAGACCACTGACTTAGACGCCATCACTGCCTGGGTTGCTGAGCAAAGAGGCCCCTCAGAATCCTCATGTGGCACAGAAGTTTGAACCTTACAAGGAGGGGAATCACCCAAAGACTCCTCATTCCTCACCTGTTTAAGGTTGGCTGATGCAACCTCCATCTCTACACCAAAACTTGAGGACACTAGAAACTGTAGAGGTACACTGTAGGGAAGACTGAACACTACTATCAAAGTGAGCAGATGGTACAGGGGAAGCAGCCAGTACGGGAGTAGCAACCAATTCAAGAGTATCAGCTGGTACAGGAGTAGCAGCCAGTACAGGAGCAGCAGCCGGACAAGATACAGATTGGATAGGTACCCTGAGTCTCTGGGAGACCATGAGGAGGAGTAGTAGTAGGACGTTCGGTACTGGACAAGGGGATGAGGAAAAAGGTGAGAGGAGCAGGAGCCCCACGACGACACACAGCAGGCTTTGACCTAGAAAGAATAGAAGCAATGGATACACCTAGATGGACATGACACGTTCCTCAGCTTCGGTAAAAATCAGCCTCTCCATGGCTCTGAAAAACAGAATTTCATGTTCGATTTTGTAACGATCACAAGATTTAGAAGAAGCAGCGTGCTCAGCACCACAATTGACACAAGGTACAGGATCAGTTCATTTCACACCCTCATGAATATTTAATCCATATGTCGCACAGACTGCTGGAAGGCCCAGAGCAAGGTGCCTACTTGTTCAGCCAATATGACACAAACACTAACAGTGGAGACATCTACGAGGCATAGTGAATAGGGCCTAACTCTGTACCTGTACCATGCAGCGTTAAGAACAGCAGGGAGGCTCAGTGAATCAAAAGTCACATTTAAGGATGGAGGTGGCAAAAGGTCACCATTTCTCTTCTTAATCCTTTCAACCTTTATTACAGTTTGGGCAGACAACTCTTCAACAAGGCTTGCCTCATCATAAATCAGTAGTTCCTTAGCATAGACAATGGCACAAGAAAGATTCAGTGAAGCATGAGGGGAGCATGTAACTGACTGACCAGAAAGCATTGATAAAGATAGAACAGTCGCATTCTGAGAAGGGTCAGACACCTCTACCAGCAAACTGTCGTGAGCCTGTGGAACAACTTTAGAGGCGACCAGTTCTCGATGGGTTAGAAAAATAGCACACTTTCTGAGGTCTACCTCAGCAGGGGCACGAACGACTATGAACTTGACAAAAGGCGCAGGAGGAGGAGCAATCAAAATAGTATTCGAATCTCGAACCTGGGAGCCATGATGGCTGGATACACTCTTTGACCCCCAACTGCGGCCCCTGTTATGGGAACTACCAGACCGGGGAGGCAAGGCAGGAGAGGCTGAATCCCCTGTGAAGCCACGTGGAACCGGGTAAAGCTCTAAAGTGGCAATATTCGAAGGCCGAGAAGAAGCCTTGGATGCGCTGGGGTCTGGGAGAGAGGCAGGTCAGGGCACATTAATACTAGCCATAACAGTAAACTTAAAAACTTTATTCCCCCACCCCCCACCCACTATGGAGCCCAACAAGGGGAGGCCGTATGCCACAGGCGACCTCAGGGGTAGCAGGTGAGTATATGTGGGTAACCACTGGGGGGCCGGGGCAGGGGTGACACCAGGATGATAGGAGCCACCAGGCCCCCCATTGCCCATGTGGCCCTAGCCAATGCATGACCAGCCGATTGACCTGGTCGGGCCTAACCAGGCCGCCCCTCTAGCCAGAATAAGGGACCAAAGAGGTGTATGGCTATCTGTAGGGCGCATCGTGCAGCATTGCTCAAACCCAGGACTCCCGTCTCCCAGCATTTCCAGATGCCACGCACGGCAAACACATGGGGAAGCAATGACCCCGCCCTAGTTGGCAAATGGGCAGGGACTAACATCACCAGCAGGCCTCCTCCACCAGTGACCCACGAGGACAACAAATGCCGAACCCTACAAAGGTAGGCATGCCTCCAAAGTCGGTGGCACCACCAACCACGCTTCAAGATAAAGGACAATAGACTCCATACATAAGAACTGGGTTTTCGCAAGGCCTTCCTTCGTACAGGGTTCAAACATTATGGAACTGCAAGAAAAAGCTGGAAGATCACAAACGGCTTTTTGTTCAGTTAAGTCGGCCGATGCTTATTTTGCCTATTGAGAAGGAGGGAGTGGGGGGGGAGGGAGACAGGGAGGGCATTGGATATGAAAACCAAGTCCTAATAAACAAATATAAAAAGTAACATTGAAATACTACTTTACCATTCTATAAATTGTAAGTTGAAGAGGTTCAGTGAACAGGTCTGCAACATTAACTGTTCTGATTTTTTTTTTTTAACTGTGAATGCATGTATCAATTTTCGCAATGTCGGTAGGGAGGTGGTCTACTGTCCCAGCGGAAGCGGACTTAAATCTCCGCTGGGTCAGGAAACGGTTTAAAGGATTTAAATTTCGCTAAGCAGACATTACTGATCTACCATAAGACTCGCCAATAAAAAACTAAAAAAACTCCAATACCAATACACCAGTACTGTAAGAGACAGCCCTGCTATGTATTCAGTATCGACTGTGGGTGCTTGGCGCCGATGTGGTTACATGCAAGTGCATGATACGTGGGAGGACTGCTCGGCCTCACGGAACGGGCTGTTATGCCTGTGCTCAGACTTGTGCACATATAAAAAGTATATACATACATACATATATACTTGTATTGTGATGAGATAGAGTAGTGGGAGGAGTGGTACGGTGTGTGAGTGGCAGAGGCCGGAGTGACAGAGGCGATGCATTTGTTACCATCCCTCTCCGGGATTTCAGTGTGCTGACATCGATGGACAGACTGATAGAATTCCTGGTCAGTATTTACTTTACGTTCTCCACTGTTTTTGTGGTTTTCTCTTTTTCACCAGCTTGTTTTTATCCTGTGAATGGTTGATTTAATGTTGATGGGTGCTGAAAACGTGTTTTTTTTTTTCAGATATTAAGTTATCCTCAGATAACCAAACCAGTGGGATTATACCGTATCCACATGGCACTACGTCGCCTTGCACAACAAATGCCACCCATCTCTTAAAAAAAAAAAAAAAAAATCGTCCCCTTTATCTTATGCAAGGACTTATTAGGTTAGTTTAATATACATAAATGCGTTTCCGACAATCTGCGGCATCAAGTCATCTCACACAGGATAAAAAAAGGTGATGAGGAGGATGAAACTCGCCAAAGAGAAGGAGCTCTAAAAGTAAATATTGCATGATTTAATTTTTCTCTACTTTGGCCTAAAAATGTCATCTCTCCATCTCCAGTGCCCAGCTGTAACAATAAATTAAAGCTGTATTATGATGCTGGTCACAAAGAACTGCAAGGGACAGAATGTACTAGACCTGCATCTCTCTGCTACTAAATTGTGTGATATAACCTGAAGAAAGGAGAACTATCTGAACTAAGAAAAGGTAAAAGGAATATTGCAATGTCAATATCCATAGTTTAACTGTTGACTAAATAAAATGGTGTGGTCCTTACTTTAAAAACTGCCAGTTCTGGGACGTAAGCAACGAGAAGTATTTTGATATTAGGATCGTCAAAGACATCTCTGAGGGTTTGGTAGGGATGACTGATGTGTCTGACAGCCAGGAGGGACACGAGGTTGCCAACGTAGCTTTGTGTTAACACCACCATCATCAGCATCCACACCCCTTGCACCACAGATTCCCACCACCACCACCCAGACGGCGTAGACACATCTGGTTAAAACAAAAACGACTAATTTAATGACTTCTAAAGGAGGCATATTAAAAAAAAAAAAAAAGCAAATTACAACTGGGACATTCACGCTACCTTCTTGGAGGAGGATGCGAATACAGTTGAATATGTTGCTCTCTTGTCTGGGTGGGTTGTTAGTGTGTGGGGGAAGGCAAGAAGGAAGGAGTAGCATAGCAGTGATGACAGCCAGCAGTGCCGCACCCACAGCCATCCACACTACCGGTGACAGAGGCAGCAGGAAGCACCACGGGTCCACCTCAGGACGACCACGGGCAGCGAAAACTTTATGGTGCGTCATAAACACAACAGGAGTGTAGTGCAAATACTTTTGCCAGTCGTCTACGATGCCATGTGGCCCACCACTGATATCAGCCTCCTGAAACAGAGGAGAGTTATTGAAGAAAAGTGCTGTTAGCTTAACATGCAGGCTGGTCCACATACGACTCTCAACTTCAACTCAGCGAGGAGGCATCTCGTGTGTTTTGGGGATGGCCTATTGAGCGTTATCAGTATATACCCTGCATCATTTATTAATTTCCTACTTCTACTTCCACAACCATGCGCTCACTAGCCAACGGAGTCGTTCTCGCAACATATAAACAATGCAACGTGAATTTAGTGAAGCTCAAATATTCATTTTCTTTAATATAACGGCCTGATGTGAACAAACATAAAGTTCAAAATATGATCATTAGTAATTACTCTGTTTATCAGGAACTGGAACAAAAAAACACAGTATTATTTTGTGTACAGTGTGCTGTGTAAGCCTTGACATTTTTGCATGTTCTGCTGACTAATGTAGAACTCTTGTTAATTTAGTAAGTGTACCTTGAATTAAAGAAAACTGAATATTGGGTTAAAGTGATAGTGAAAACAAAGTCTCTTTTATTATGTCTATTCTATCTATCTATATCCCGACGCCCTAATCCCGCAAAGGGTGGCCGCAGAGAAAACGCCTCCAAGTCGCTCCGTCACCCAACATTTGACTGCCCTCCCCCAACTCACTCCCCTCTCCCTCATATTCCTCTCAACTCCATCCTTCCACCTACATACACCCTCTTAGTCAGTCTTTCATTCGTCATTCTCTCCTCATGTCCAAACCACCTCAGTGTATTCCTCTTTCATTATGTGCAATGGCTAAAACAGTGTATCCTCATTTGGAGGTTAATAGTTGTGAAATCATACGTTCACCTCTGTAATAATTATTCACAAGTATTCGATACAGCATTGATGCGTCACAACTGTAGGAAATGCCTATGATAACACACAGCATATACTGAATATGTGTCACATGGCAATTGGGATCTTCAGGGCTACCAACTTGCGTCTCAAGCCCTCAGTCATGTTTAAGATCACATTGTTAGCTCTAAAAAAAAAAAAAAAGTATCGGAACAACTTTGTTTACCACAAAGTTTTCCCGACACTTTTTTTGTTTTGTTTTGTTTTTTTAGGCACTGTACACTCGACAGCAAAAGACCTGTCGCCTTTCCTACTCCCCCCCTCCCCCTCCCATGAATTTTAAAATTCAGTCTGGTGATTCTACAGCAACTGACACTGATTACTTTGTTTGACCATAGATCAGTGGCATCTGCGCCATTTGCTTCAGATTCAGGAAACAAATTTTCAAAGACCATAGGCAGAAAAGCAGGAGAGATGACACGTCTTTAGTTGATGGTACTCTGTTGTAAGTACATCAAGGAAACAATTAGCTCAGTGTGACCTCAGTATACCCATTGTCCAAGCATAGTTGTTGGGAGAGTTACACGGACTTCCTTACATACATGTCAGTCTTTGAACAACCTGCCAGACACACCGATCAAACAAGAAAGAACACTAAAAGAATGCAATACACACGACAACAGCTGGTCTATGGGCCGATGATATTAACTTGCCCTGTGATCTTATCCTCAGACAAATTACTCTCAGAATCAAATAACTTCATGTTTGCCTAAGCCTTAACCCTTCCAATAACTTTGGTTCAAATCAGAGCAAGATTATTTGAGCTGACTTTGCACGGTGACCTTTTCCTTTGACCTTGACCTTGATTGTTTTCAAAATAGATCTCTTTGTCCGTGTGTTAACCTCATCCCTTCCACAACGTTTTGTGCACATCAGATGAAAACTGTAAGCTGACTTTGCCATGTGATCCTGACTCTAACCTATTGATCTAAAAGAAAAAAAAAAATCAATCTCTTGGGTGACTGTCAACTTATCCACCAATTTTGTTCCAAAACAGATCAAAATTGCTTTGGTTATACTGTTCACACACACACACACACACACACACAAATCAAACTTTGACTGCCCTATGGGAATGACCCTTGACTTATAATTGTTACTGAAACCCTTCGTTCTTACATAACAATTAACCCGCCGTGTTTCGTCAAAGTATAGGTACATCAGAACTTTATTTTAATGCTGACACCCGTTGACGTACTGGTACGTTTTGCAATAGCGAGGCAACTCACCTGCTACCAGCGACCTGGTCGCGCCACGGTCTCTCTGACGACGAAATTCAAGGCAAGAGTGATTCCCCAATTGATGACGATGTGGAGGACAAAGATTACATGGTGCCAGAGGAAAAAATGAGCAGAAGTGATGAGGAGGTAACGTCGCCAAGGAAGGTGAAGTATGATGATGTGTTCGGTGAATGAAACAACGCCTATATCGCCTTTATTATTGTGTGAAAATCAGTGTATTCTTGTACTACATATAAATTCGTACCAAATGGACAAATATCTACCTATTCTGAGTGGTTTGCAATAGTTACCGCTACCATAGAAAACGTGACAGCAGCAGCGCGGCTCCAGGGAAGCCTGTTCCATGTGTTCAGAGGGACACCTGTATAACTCACTTATAAGCTCAGGTGAGCACTTTTTCTTGGTAATTTCCAGTGTTTCTCATAAAAAGCTGAGGTTTGAGTCAAAAAAAAAAACTTTTCAAATATCTGCCAGGACTGGGGGGGGGAGGGTCATTGGTGAAAAATCAGCTGGGGGGTGACAGGTTAACCATTCCACCAAATTTGGTTTAAATCATACCAGTAACGTTTGAGTTGACCTTGCTCTGTCACCTTGGAATTTGACCTTTTCCAGTGACCTTGAACCTTGTTCTCAAAATCGAATCCTTTTATATTTGCCTTATTGTCAATCCCATTATAATATATGACTGAAATAAGAAGAAAGCTGTTTTAATTTGGCCTTGTCATATGACCTTGACTTTTGACTCATTGTTATAAAAAACAATGGGTTGACTCCTTTCCAGTAAATCTGGTTAAATTCAGAACAGATGTGTTTGAGTTATTTTGCTAACAAACTCACACACGGGCCGGACTTTGCTCTTGCCCGGCAACCTTGAGCTTTGACATCTGAGGGCTGATCGAGGAAACCAAACTTACATCTCAACCAGGGAAGGGTTAACGTTAACGCAGTTACTAAAAGGATCCTTTGGAATCTTAACAATACTGTACTGGATTCCTAGCTGTAGCTGAGACCAGCTGTTGCTTGATCAGGGAAGACTTTTTTTTTTTTTTACTCAGGACTACCTCTGATAACTCCAGTGCAGTTAGCCCTTTTATTTCTACTTATTTTAATCAATCTATATTTTATTGTCTGCTTTTATTCTCTCCACATTGTCATGTTCTGACTTGGTGTGCTGCGACATATGACCCTGGCACTTACCCCGCCACTTATATTTTGGTCAATCAAGCAATCCATCATTCAGTCAAGTAAAGCTAGAAGTTCTTATCCAAGACTCGATAGTGGAGTAAGGGTCAAAGTACAGTAGTGTTATTTGTTGTAACAGCAATTTTGTCCTGGTGCCGTGAAGCCCCATAAGATGCGTGACCACCCAGTTTTATCCTGGCTGAACAACAAAAATACTCTAAGAGGAACAGTAAGAATTTCTCAGGGGTTGAAGAGATGTATTTACAAATGATAACATATTGTAATGAAGGTGCACTGGCCTGTTTATAATAAAATAGTACGAGAGAGAATTACCGGAAAAAGAAAATTTATGCCAGGTGACACAGGCATTAAGACTTGCTCCACTGGAAGGGAAAACAGGCTGTGACCATTACCTTACATACTGTTCTGTAAAACTATTGAAAAAGTGTGAATAACCCATTGCAAGGTAAGTATCGTGACCTGTGTTAGCAAGGTATTTGGGATGGTAATGGCTGCAAGAGTATGTCTGGATGTCACTAACCATAACAATTGTTACGAGCGAGCGAGCACTTTTTATTCTCAGTTAAGTTTGTAAATGACACTGGTCGACAAAATTTAAAAAGTGTTATGGTTCTAGTATAGTTTGAGATAATTCTAAGCAACATGAACCTGTAAATTTCGAATATGATATCCAATTTTTTCTAGCACGTCCAGTTCTCGAAAACCAATATACCATAGAAAAATCTACCCTTACATGGGAAAATCTGACAACTCCTATTACAGAGATAGATTTATCTTATAAAGGTACTGCTATATCTTGTATCGCTGTATAATTTTCAGTGCAGTACCTGAATCACAAAATATTTAGTAGCTTAAAATGAATCAGTCACAAGCAAAGTCGGGTTAAATTTTCCCACAATCAAGCAGATCATTTTTTTTGGGGGGGTGGATGGTGGGGCGGGGGGGGGAGGACACGAATGCATGCATAGTTAATCATATATTTGCCATTATTCCAATTCAGATTTTCTTTACTGCTACAAAGTGCCCTGATCTGTGTTGTTATGCAATGGAATGCCATAACTTGTATGAATGAATCAGACACTTCCTCTTGTATCTGCCGGCTGGCTCTTTACACCTGAAAGCCTGAAGAAATCAATTACAGAGAATGTTAAAGTCGCTAACAAACATTACTTCAAATGTCCTTTTGGTGATCAAGACAAGAAGTGGGCACCCCATATAGCATGCAAGCCCTGTGTAAACCACATGAATGAATGGATACCATCAGGTATGCCTTTTGCCATACCAATGGTTTGGTGCGAACCAGTGATCACTGTACTGACTGTTACTTTTGTCTCACTAACACCAAAGAGTATTCAATGAACACCCGGTCCAAGATCAAGTATCCTAATGTACCATCTGTTCTTAGGCCAGTACCCCATGGCCCTGAGCTTCCAATTCCAAACCCTCCATTAAATACCACAAGTGAATGAGAAGCTAGCGAGGAGGATAGTTGCATGGGTGCCGACTTTCAAGAAGATTTAGAGAGCAAGGAGACATACTTCCTCAGTCCGTTGGAGCTGCATGACTTTATAAGAGACCTTAACCTGCACAAGGAGAAACTGAACTCTTTGGATCTTGACTCAAGCAATGGAGTCTGCTACAAGAAGGAGTTTGTACCACCACCTTCCATCATAGACATGCAGAGCTCTCAGTTGTACTTCAAGATGGATGATATGCTTTGATACTGTTATGATGTCATATCTGTAATGCAATGCCTTTGTAAGTATCGTCTTTCTCAGACAGGAGAATGGTGGTTGTTTGTAAACTGTTGGAAGAATTCACTGAAGGCAGTCCTACTCCATAACTGAAATGAGCTTTCTTTTGTTCCAATTCCTCCCCGTGGGCAGCCACCTCGTCGTGGTGGGAGGCATGCATGCCCCTGTGATCCCACAAGCCTGCCCGCCGACGTAACGACATCTGGCAGGGTCTCCAAAGCAGGTAGGGTTGTGGGTCAGGGGTCTGACTAAACGCTGCCCGAAACGTAGGTTACCAATACGGGTCATCAGTGCTGCTCTCTAGAGGGGTCGCCTTGGTGCTCTCCTGAATTGGTCGGTTAGGTGTCTGGGCTGGAGGGTGTTGGGGAAGGGGGTCTTTGCACTGGTGGGAGTGAACTTTCGCATCATGGGGTGTCCTTTTGGGGTCACCCTCTGGGGACGAGGTACCCCGCACCCATCAGACCGGGCTTGGTCTCCTCATTCCCTGGTAGGCAATTTCCCTTGGCTCCTGGTGCCATTTTACCTGTCACAAATGTACATACATATGGGTAAAATAGACACTTCTTTAACCATGTGTGTGGTCAGTGACCAACTGCACGAGTCGCCATCGCCTGGTCACTCTCTGGCCAGTGACCCTTTACCCTCCGGTCATCTGCCAAATTTGCGAATCCATATGTCCCTTCTATAGAGCAGTTACCTGGTGTCTTTGTGAAACACTCTTATACAAAATACATAGTATTCAAAATGGCTGATGGTACTTCCTCCTGGAACCTGAACTGTTTTTAGATTCACAGTGGTTTAGTTATTGCATGTGGATTTACCCCCAAGGTCTCCTTGCAGGGTGATGGTTCTCGTTCCTAGAGGCCAGGAAAGAAGAGGAGAGTTCACACATCTTACTATGGTCGCCGGTTATTCAGTGTTTGCCTCTCGTGACAGGCCTTAATAAAGTCCCGAGAGTTGTGCATTCCCGTGACTTGATCTCTTATTCTGATCCTTCCCTCCTGAAGGGGCTTGCTCCTCAGCGAGTTGTAGCAGTACAGAGAATTATGAAGAAAGTTGGTGGTGTTTTAACACCCACGCCCACTCTTATCTTGACGTTTGATTGCCTTATTTTGCCAGAGGTTGTCACTGCTGCGTGGTGGAAGCGTAAGGTTAAACCTTATGGTCCCTGACCTAGAATGTGCTATTACTTCAAGGGTTTGGTCATGTTTGCCATTTTTGCCGGCGGGAAGCGTCTGGCAAAGGCCAGGGTAAGGGAGAGGTTCATTCGCCATGGGGTTTCCTGTGCTGCAGTCTTGTTTCGCCATAAAGCTACCTGGTAGGTGCCCCTGCCATCACACAATACCCCATTAACCTCTTGGGGTTATACTTCCCGGTCATCTCAGCCAGAGGGTTCTACTGACGGGGTGCAACCAGAAAGCTGCTGTCCTTCCTCCAGGGAGGCACCTCCTGTCTTAGGGGGTGTCCTCTCTGGGGTGGTACTTCCTGCATATGGAAGTGCCTCCCCATCCCGGTTCCTCCTGTGGCAAATGTCCGTGTTGACACTACACCCTGCCTTGACACATCAAAAACTCCCAACGTCCCTCCTGTGTATGGTAAACGTCGCCGTGGCTCCTCAAAGTGCTCAGGGATAGAAGCACTGCTTCCAAAGATCTCTGCTGTGGAGCCCGCTACTCCTACTCAGGATGCTTAGGGGTCAGGGCTGGGGATGACATTTCACTGATGGCCCAGCCACCACAAAACAGTGGTGGTACCCAGTCATTGATGCGCCTGCTCAGCTGCATGAGGCCATGCCTCTTAGGGTTCCAGTACTGTGGGGTGTGCTACTGATCGTGCTCCTTCTCATGGTGGCACTGCCTGCTCTATTCTGGCTAGGGGAGCTTGTCGTCCCCCATCCAAGCCGTCTGTTGCTCCACCACAGAAGATCATTGTCTGGCCTTCGTCTTCCTTCAGGTTATCTTCAGCCAGGCGGCACACTGTGCATCATAACGGCTCCAAGCCAAGTGCTGTTCCACCTCCGAGGAAGAGTGTTGTAGGACTTTCCTCTTCCTCATCCTAATGTTTACCTACTGATGTTCGACATATGGTGCAGGTTCCTGGTGCTGGGCAGTCTCTTCCCAAGGGCCTTCCTAAGCATCATTCCAAATCTGCTCGCTTGTCAGGAGGTGTACAGTCCCTCACTTAATCATCATCTGTCCACTATGGGTTCTATCATCCAGTGGAATCGTTGTGATTTACTTGCAAACTACGAGCAACTGTGTCATCTTGTTTCTCAATTCAGTCCTCCATGCATGGTCATCTAGTAGGCCATGGTTGGTGATCCTCTTCCTTCCGGTCCTTCTGGATACCATGCATTTTATTCTGATCCTGTGCCGGGCCAAGGTCGTCATGGAGGTGCTGCTATCTTCCTTCGCCAGGATTTTCCATACAGTCATCTGAACATTTCCATTCCCCTGCAGGCTGTTGCTGTCCGGATGTTTTTACTTAGGCAGTATACAGTTTGCAGCCTTTATCTTCCTCCTGGTGCTACTGTTGAACAGGAAGATCTGAAACACCTTGTTCGTGGCCTTCCTTCTCCCTTTCTGTTACTAGGCTATCTTCGCCAGGATATTCCATACATTCATTTGGACATCTCCATTCCCCTGCAGGCTGTTGCTGTCCGGATGTTTTTACGTAGTATACAGTTTGCAGCCTTTATCTTCCTCCTGGTGCTACTGCTGAACAGGTAGATCTGGAAAGCCTTGTTCGTGGCTTTCCTTCTCCCTTTCTGTTACTAGGAGATATGAATGGTCAACATCCACAATGGGGTAACAGTGAAACCAACCCTCAGGGTATTATGCTGGCCTCTTTAGTGGAGAATGAGAAGTTGGGCATGTTAACCCCTCCGTGGCCAAGGGTGTTGAATTTTCTGCGCACCACAGGCCGGCTGGGGGGCCATTTTCTGAAGTATCGAAAATTGATTTTTTTTTCCTTTGCCATAATGAAAAGAAAGTTCAGACGCACCTAACAGTGCAAATCCCAGCTTCCTAAATCCATTCTGTGGAAAGCAATGGAGCGCGAAAGTTGCAGTAATATCGGCAACTGATATCTGCTGCAAAGAGGTGGTGCGCCAGTACAACTTCGTAAGTGTTGTTATTTTTTGTTTTTACCCCCCTTTACCCCCCTTTAAAACATCGCGAATGGTGTTGACATGTGCATATAGGAGATGTGATGATATTGAATGATTTCAGCACAAAATATGTTAAGAATGGCTGGAGAAATAAAAATTATGAATATTTTTTCACCTTTTTTATATAAAATATATTTCTGGTAGTTTTGAGTTATTTTTTTAAGTTATTGTTGTGCCCATGCTTGGAAAAGGGATTGAAAAGGTTGAATTTTCAGTCCTAAATGAGAAAACTGCATGCTCTCCGAGGCTAGGCTCTCCCACGGGAGATGAAAGTGGAGGATTAGATCAGATTAGCAATATGGAAGTTGAGTCGCAACTTCCAGCTACCACACGACGTGCATGGCTAAAACCATAATCGCAATGAAGTTTGAAAACTACGAATAAGTCTGTTACGAATACAGAGACAAAGTAGAAATAAACACATTTACAGACGAGGGAAAATGTATTTTTTCCATAATAATACGTTCACCTTTCTCTATAATTTTACCTTGTTACACTAGCAATATACAGTATGTTGCTGCCTTGTAAACTAGTTGGTTGTGTGTGTTTTGCAAGGGAGGAAAAATATTATATTTTCTGTCTGGTTCGAGATAATGGATGTAACTATGTGTTTTTAGGCATGGCCACGAGCGAAAAAATCATACATCCACTCCTCATGGCAGCAGGTACTGAACTGAGACTTTGAGACAGGATACGCGAGGACGTGAACTGAAGGTCAGTCTCATGTCCCAGACGTTCGTTCACTTCCCGAAAGTTTTCACAGTTTTCTACAAGTCACAGTGCATCGAATGATCCAACCATTACAATGAACCTTAGCAAATAGGTGAAGATACCAACACAAAAATGTATTTTTCACTTATCATGTCTTTTTTGTTTGTGCCTGTATTAGTATAAACAGGTGGTTGTGCATGTTTTGCAAAAGAGGACAAAGATAATATTTTCTGCCTGGGTAGAGATATGGGTGTAGTTGTGCCTGTTTAGGCATGGCTGGGAGTGAAAAAATCGAAAGTCCATTCATCACAGCAGCAGGCTCTGAACTGCTTGATGGGGTGTATGGGAGTGTAGTGTAGGTCAGTTTGAAGATATTCAGAATGATCGTTCACTTCTCAAAAATTTTTACAGTTTTTTATAGGCCACGCTCAGTCAATGCCAGCGGCCATTTATCGGCTAAGTGTCATTCGACACCAGCGGCCATGAAGGGGTTAAACTCCAATAAGATGACTTAATTCCATAGCCAGACTGGAACTTTTACTGCCATTGATTTGTCCTTATGTTCAGCTGATGCTGATTTAGATTTTACCTGGGATGTGTTGTCAGACCTGTATAGCAGCGACCATTTTCCGTTACTCTCGACTGCTAGCACAGGTGGACCTCAGCCAAGTCTTCCTTGCTGGTGCCTGGATAAGGCTGACTGGCCACATTTCAGGGAATTAAGTTCGATTTCCCTTTTGGTCGATGAGTTTGGCTGTCTTACTGAGGCGGTGTCATTTTTCACTGATGTGTTGCACTCAGCAGCCCTATTATCTATTCCAAGAACAAGAGGACAGTTTCCTTAACCCGAGGAGAGCGATCAGTGGTTTCTTATGTACCTGGTGCCAAGCGACGACTTGGCCAAAATTTCGAGTCTTACAGAATGAATGAAACACACATCGTCGTCTTGGAAATGCTTGCGCGCATCCGGCAAAATATAAATATATAGTTACGTGTGGCCGATATACATTGCTTATATTCATATATA
>JAGKTI010015330.1:0-20631 GCA_018397915.1 Birgus latro | reverse complement strand
ATATACCCTAGCTCAGTCACACAAGATTCTCACTGTGGTGTGTGTACTATCCTGTCGCCTATGAGCGTAAAAACATCGTATTTACGTTAAGAGAAGCAAGCTTGAGGGAAAAACTCCGTGACGATAGTGAAAAATCCTGTCCTCAGGTCAAAGTGAGCGAAAGTTCGCTACATTTACATCGACAACTAATTGTTATGTAGTGTAGTGTATGTGATACATGGTGTAGGTGTGACAGTTGTAGTGTAACTGTACCTACGTGTAAAGTGATAATGATACAAATCAATAATACAATAAAGGCGACGAGGGCAGAGGAGAAGAGGTGGCAGCATGTGGTAGAGACAACCAGCTGATCTGCACATCAAAACTGCTTCACCCATCAACTGTACCTTTGGAATGAGTCAAGGTGGAGCATCAATTGTGTCAATGTGACAAACAATTTGTACTGCATTACAATTATCATCCACACAGCAATCAATCCATATACAATAAAAAGTACATTTTAGCTGAAAATCAATTGACAGCAAGAGTTTTGTACATTTGAGGTCGCCATTATTTTCTTAATACTTGCCCTTTATAACCTATACTTATGCCTAATAAAGGGCTCGTTGTCGGTGTCCGCGGATGGGATCGCCGCGACTGCCTGTTCATCATCGGCATCCACGTTTGGGATCGCCGTGACTGCGCACTTATAACTATACTTACTGTTAACAAAGGGCTCGTCGTCGGTGTCCGCGGTTGGATCACCGCGACTGCCCGTTCGTCATCGGTGTCCATGGTTGGGATCACCGTGACTGTGCACTTATAACTATAAACTTATAGCCAATAAAGGTAAGTCGAGAATCCCTATGCAAACTTGGGCAGGTCACATTTTAACACCCAGCATAGAATAGGTGTGAACACTCATTTGGATATTGTGTATTCTCAGGGAATCCTCAGAGAGGCCCACAGCTCGAGACACACCACAAGGTAATTAAAACACAGCCTCAGATTGCCTATGCGGGGTCTCGAACTTCCCCCTTAACCTACGGTACATACAGTATGTACAAGCCCTGCACTTACAACTAATAAGGGCTCGTTGTCGGTGTCCACGGTTGGGATCACCACGACTGCCCATTTGTCATCGGTGTCCACTGTTGAGATCACCGTGACTGTGCGCTTATAATCTACGGTACATATGTATGTACAGACCCTAGACATATTGTGTCCTGTGGGGCAAACGAGCGAGACGTGAGATCTTAGTAGCATAGTATTAACTGGGAACCAACCTAGTTCTTGTATTGCTCAAATCTCTTAGAACAGCACAGTCTTAGGGAACACAGTGTATGACAGATGCCCATGTTAATCATCAGTCAGCAGGCGAGACATCAGATCTGCACCTACATTACCACTGCCCTCTCTCACACAGCTCAGAGATTATGGGCGTGGATTCAAACGGCGCAGGAAAAAAACGTATCTGAATGGTGGTACATCGACACACATTGCAGGAGTGCACAAAACAATCTATTTCCTGTCCCATTCCCAGCCAGAAAAAGTCAGCACGGATATGGCCTTGGGTTTTCTTTTTGCCCATATGACCTCCTGATGCTGAACAATGACCCCATTCTAATACTGCTTGGCAGTACTTTGCGGGAACGACAAACTGCAGTCGAACCTCGCCCTGGGGTGTTTGTGACTCACGGTACAGCCGTCCTTGTTTGTGAAGGAAACTGGCTCGTCCATCCTGTGAATACTTTGTCATTTTACCCTTTTGTTTCTTCCGCACAACAGCAAGTGCCGGGTCAGATTGTTGTTCTTGGGCAACATCTTAACTACAAATCAGATCTTGTGGCGATGCAATGGCCACCGGGGTGACACGGTTTGGAGCCTTGGCCATGGCTCGTGTTACTGCAGCCGAAGTGTGAGTAGTGACATCTACGGTGCAACTACCGTATACTTGGCACCTGGTATGTTACCTATAATAAGGTCAAACATACGTTCTTGCATGACAACTGCAACTGTTGAACTTGTGTAAAAGGGAGATGCTACCTGGATACGTGCCTCAGGGAACAATCTCACTGATCCGTCAATACGCCGAGCTTGGACCTGTCTGCCTGTGTATTCTTCAGGCCGAACAAGACTGCCTGACAGTGCAATCTGAGGAACCATTGTCGCTCAGGACAATAACAGAAACACCTCCCACAAACCCTGGCTGAACAAGGAAGGCACTGTTGCCTGTGGGAGGGCCTGTGGAGGAAGCGGCCAGACATTGATAAGGCTGCATGGCACACAACTCTTCAAACGTGACAGGACTAGATGCCTCAGGGGTCGTACTTTGACTAGGTGCACGAGGAGTCGTATTTTGACTAGGTGCTTAAGTGGTTGTACTCACCATCTGGGGAGCAGGAGCACTGATGGCCTGTGGAGGAGAGTTCACTATCTGAGGGGGAATAGTGAACTGTGAAGGAGGACCTGTGCTGGTGGGGACGGCACCAACGTGCGCCTTTCGGGGAACGAAGGCTGCGTTTGCCTCCTGCCTCTGATACACTGGGGCTGGTGGTGAAAAGGTTTGTCCCACTTGTCAATTGCGTGGCTGATATTGCTGCTGCTTAGGGTACTGTTTGTACCTCTTCCAGTCAAGTTTCTGTGTATTCTGCCCCTGGTCCTGCGATTTGCCTGGGCCTTGGCCATTATTCTGAGAATGACCTTGATGCTGGGGTTCAGTCTGCAATGGCTTTCCAGACTTGGCGGTATCTGTCCTGTTCCAGGACTGCTGCTTACGAGTTTCGTACCCGTACGCAGTAAAGAAAGCATCAGCCTTTTCCATCACTTGGTTTTCATCCTTTACTTTGCACATCTTGAGCTGGGCCTTAAGCTCAGTAGGCCATAACTTTTCCAGCTGTGTGTGCAGCACAAGGTCAATTATTCCCTCTCGCGTGCTAGGAGTCTCGACCTTTTCCATCCACTCGTCAAAATATGCCATGAGACGGTCAAGGAACTGAACAGCTGTCTCCTTTTCCTGGAGACACGCATTCACGAACTAATTCCTAGCATCATCAACGGTAAGACCATATGCTTTGATAAGTGCGGTCTTCATCATCTCGTATGTGAGATTATCTCTGCGAATTCTGTGGAGAATGTCGAGCGCAGGGCCCTCAAACGGACTAAGGAACTGAAGCCGCTTAGCTGCCTCATCAAGATCGTATAGCTGTGCCATGTCTTCGAAATGAACTATGAATGGCTCGATTCGCTCGTCTTCCTTGTACGAAGGAAGCTTGAGGTGTGGAGTTGCTAGAACAGGTGCTGGGGAAGCACTCGTGGAGCTTGGATTGGCTACACCCGATGTGCCTGAAGCCAAGGAGTCTCGCTTGGGCTTCACACTTCAAGCTCGTGTTTGTCACGTGCCTAGCCCTCGGCACGCTCGTGTTCACGAAGTTCTCGCTCGTGTTCACGTTCTCTTTCACGTTCCTCATGCTCACGTTCTTTCTGACATTCCTCGTATTCACGCTGTTCTTATTCGTGTTCACGTTCTCTCTCTCGTTCCTCACGCTGTGCTCGCTCGTGATCACGTTCTATTTTCCGTTCTTCACGGGCGGCATTCTCGGGTTGCTGCTTGTAATTGCAGTACGACAGGACATAATCTTTAATTTCCTGGGGGTTGGTAAGCCCCATATCCTTGGTTTCCTGTAGGTATGTACTGGTTGCCATGATGCTCAAACTGAGACTGAGTGAAGACTGATATACTTGCTGCTGTGCAGCAGTCTACCTAACTAAGAGTGAGTGATTGATTTCGGTAATAATTTCAAAGCTAGGAGTTTATATCCTGGAATGAGGTCGCCAGATGTCTGGGGGGAAATGAGATTATACTTTATATAATAAATAAATGTGAAGCCAGATGTCACGAGAGAATGGACTCGTGAAATCAAGTGGCAATTTCACTTTTATGCTGGCTTACTTTGCCAATTCTCTGGAGTCGAGAATGTATAGACTTTCTCAACAGTACACAGCAGAGACTAAACGCCCAAGAAGGCTGTATTACTGTACTGTTGGCCTCTGAGAAAGTTAGTTCACCCATTAACATTCAAATAATAATAATAATAATAATAATAATAACAGGATCTTGGCTGAGCCAAACTTCTAGCTGGCACAACGGATTTAAGAATTAATACCAAGAGCTGGCCTAAGTACCAGTCGTGATTAATAAAGGGAGTTGTTCTAACTTGGAGTAGCAAAAGTGTACTAAATATGTGAGGAAATCAAACATGACTGTTACATTTAACAAAGCTCAAGAAAACGAACTGTAAATTTATTAATTACATGAAAATAAATTTACATTACATGAATCTATTCAAAATCAAAGAAAGGGAAATGCACTCACTCAAGCACTCAAACAAATAGCTAAATAAATCACTAAGTTAAATAACCACAAACTTTAAGCCTAGGAAAAACAAAAGAAATACTAAACAGTAGAGATGGGACCATCGCTGCTATAGTCGATCACCATGTTGATGGGAGCTTTGGGAATATGCCGATACAGCTGAGACTTGTGATCGCTAAGAATAGAGACTCGCTCGAGCTTTGCGCACAGCATTTCCACTCTCTGAGACTGTCACTGGACGACTGACTCTCGATGCTGGCCAGACACAATGAGCATCATGTGAAAAGGCATGGCCAAGTAAAGGCCAGCGAGGCAAGTGCAAAGGAATGACAATTCAGAAATTATCGCTCAGAGGAATGGACTGTCTGTACATAAAGACAGTCACTCGCGAGAGAATGATGAAAGTTTTGATAACTTGATAAATATAAGTATAGAAGTGGACGGTTAAGAGAATGAGCGAATTTCTATGAATTTCAGAACTGTTCAATAATTCCCACAAAATGAGTCAATGTCACGATTTACGATACACAATTTCACGATGTAGGAAATTCGTGACAACGAAATTAAGACGGTACTTGAATGAGGCGTTGTGGCTCGCTGGAGACGAAGTTAAGACGCTACTAGAATGAGGTGGTCTGGCTCGCTGGAGAAGAATTTGAGACACTACTTGAATAAGGTGTCTCTTCGTACAATCGAGAGGAGATGGCCGGGGGAGAATAACGTCACAAATGAAGCCGACCAATGAGATTCGAGCTGGAGCATTGGAGTATGGCCAACCAGATATTGAGTGGAGAGTGCTGGTGATGACGTAGAGGTTGCTGATAGGCTGGCCACATACCTAGGGTGGAGGGAAGGGCATTGGTGTTGCAAGGGTGTGGTGTGAAAGCGTTGCTTGCAATGCATGCTCAGTCAGCGATGTGCAAGATGGGTCTCAGAGGGAGTGGGTGGGGAATGGAGTGGGGCATATTGGGGTGGTAATATAACTGCCTAAGCAGGAGCGTGAGAACTGTCACTTAATAGGTCTTTACGGAATAAGTGCACAGTTGGTGATGAACAGATGCGTAGGTTGGTTTCGGTATGAACACGAGACGGTAGTTAGTTCACACCAAGGGAGACGTAGGTGACACAATACGGCAGATGAATGGCAAGGCATTTGGCTGGAGTGTGGATTGGAGTAGAAGAGAATACCGGCACTAATGAGTTTGTTTGTGTCACTAAATCACTGTAGGGAGGCAATAAAAAATGGAGATCTGACTCACCGCCGCACCAACTTGTACCACATCCCTCTCATGTTATAGTTGGTTAAAATCCATAAGTTTTGCGTGCCGTATAAAGGAAGTTTATTTACAGAGATAGCACAGAACCACTCCAAGCAGAGGCTCACCCGATACTGAGATACTGAACTCCTTATGTCGAATCCAGGCCTGAGAAGGATGGCTAGGTCAGCATTTTTTAAGTTCTAGCTATACTTGGTTACACTGGGGGTACACTAAAATGACTGTCGGGGATGGGTTTGCTGTGCCTTGGCACCACTTCTTGTTCATTCATGCATTCATATGAGGCAAACACTGTAGTGCTTATAACATATTCACCCTCCAACTCCAACTACGAAGCCCTTTATGCAACCCTTCAGACAGCGACTCCCCCCCTCTAAATATTTCACGAGACGATCGACCTGCTGCAGCCATGAGTTTCGTGACCTTCCCCTTGGTCTCTTACACCCCAGGTTAACTCTGTCCGAAATCACCCTGTGAGCGGACTCAACCTAAGGAAAACAGACCGCGTGCCAATATAACTGGAGTTGGTGCTGACATATTATGTGAGCAACAGACCTCGATTCAGTCTCATGCAGTAATCACTTCTTACACACACAGTTTGTTGTACAGTCGCCCCAAGAAGTGATGGCCAAAAACTTTTGGTCTGTGACAATGCACATACTTTTCCTTATATCTTTGCAAGATTAAATCTGTTTTGTATAACTGTCACAGTAAACAATTAGTAAATGCCAAGGTAAACGTACATTTGTTATTTGTGGAATAATTCATTAATTAATAGGAAATCTTCAAATAGGACTAATGGAAATTTCAGTACTTTAGGTCAGGGACATTCAGGAATAATTGGCGTGGTTTTAATCTAGTATGGTAACAATCAGTATTTATTTTTCCACTAGCATAGGTGTGAAAAGAAAGGACCTTCAATAAACAATTAAAGCCAGTCATTGTTATTTAAAAATAATTTCTGTTTGAATACTATAGTCCATCTAAAATGTCCTGATCATTGTGGCGTTGCTCCTCATGTGGCATTGCCAATTTTTGTACTGGGGAAATTATCGGATTAGAAACAAAGTGCTAATTCGATAAATTGCCCAATAGAAAAATTGGCAATGCCGCAGGAGGGGTAATTCCCACGAGGGGCAACGCCACAACGATCCAGACGTTTTAGATGGACTATAGTGAATAATTTGATATCACCTATTTCCATTCTTGTTGCCTTCAAGGAGGATGACAGAAAGAAGGAACGTGGAGTAAGTTTATAGGCTATTTCAAACGGCTCATTGACAGGCACGAATGGAAACTAGCTGTTGCTCCAAGACATGAAGTTATTACACTACATTTGGCCAGTTTTCCATTAAGAAATATCTGTAGAAGTCTTAGCATATGCCAGAGGACTATCAGTGAAGGAATTTCTAAAAAAGAACCTCACAATTTTGCCGAGAGTCAGAGCTCCTTGGATCGAATGCTAAACTCGTGCCACAGCCTAGTAACCTCACTGCCTATACGATTGGCATGAATAATAAGATGCATGGGTCGTAAGAAGCTGCACAAAGTGGTTTATTTAGAAAGATACAGATTAAAAGATGAAGAATGTGATTTTCCACACAAGAATTTTTGAAAACATGTTTTGGGTCTTTTTTTTTGTGTGTATGAGGAAAAATGTAAAATCTGCCATATTTCCTTAAACCTGAAAATAATTTTTCGTCAGTAGTGAATAAAGTAACTAACTGTAATTATTATGCCGAGGAGACAACAACGAATGAAGGACATAAAGGTATACCCGTTACCGCAGGCAGAGTATCCTTACTAAAAATAATTTTGTGGCATCCTTATTGTTGCTGTATCAGCACCACAGCATTTGAAAATGATGTGGTGAATTGCTTTCAGAATAACTTGCCTCGAAACGATCATCTGAATTTGAAATACTGGGACAAATACACTAGCAACATGGGGTAGAGTTCGCACGTTCACGGCGTAATACATTACACATTCAGATCGGAAAAACGTATCGTACAGTAACTTCTAATATATCATTGCCTCATGTGATCCATTTGACATGATGAAGACAAATTTTTTTACCATATTTTCACTGTTTCCTTGAATGCCTCGCAGTGCAGAGTGACCAAAGCAATCTGAAACACTGCCAATACTTCTTGGGGCGACTGTATCAGTGATATCCTATGTTCCTACGAAGGCACTTAGTACTAAACAATTTAATTCGTCACTTCATGCCACTTTTGGTGTCCATGTCTCACAGACATACATTGAGACAGCAAGCACTAATGCCTTAACTCTTCGACCTCGGCAATATTTTGAGTGCCTACTCTCAGACACTGGTGAAATTCGCAAAATCGCCTATTTTCAAGGCCTCATCTCAACTGATATTATTCCTAGAACATTCAATAAATGACCAAACACATAACAATACTTCATCTTTCCACGGAAGGCTAGGAGTTGGAATTGAGGAATGAGGAGGTGATAAACAGGAGTATCTTTTGGTGGCATATACTGGCCGTGTCCCGAGTGTGGGCCAAGTGAACGTTTCCCCGCCAGTCACTTCCCAGGTGCACTGTACACAGTGGGGTGTGAGGGAGAAGCAAAAAGAGCTATAAACTTGATTATAGCTGCACTTCAAATATAAAACATTTAACAACCTAAAACACTTATAGTATAATACTTATAACCTCACTTATAACTTACTCGTATTATTGTTGGAGTAGTTTTTCACTTATCATACAGTTTGCTTCTCTAATTTCATACACTAGTGAAAATCTATAAATCACTTCTTTACATTTCTGTTTTCTTGGCTATGTTTTTCAAAAGCCTTATTTCTATTTTGCTTACCATTATCTCACTTAATTTTACTGAGGCACTTTTTTTATTTACACACACTATTTGCACACACTATGTACACACACTGTTATATGCACTATTTAAAATACCACACAGAGATATGCCTGGTTATGAACCAATGATAACTTTTTAAGCACACCTGGAAGGGGTGATGCAGGGTGCACAGGCAATCAAAGGCAGTATGTAGACTATGTGGCTCATGCAGCAAATATTTCCATCTTGACTTTTGCCCTTCCCACCTTCCTCGTCACCCTGAGGCTCCTCAAATGACTCCCCTGATTCATTAGAAGGGTAGGGAGATGCAGGGTAGGCTGCAGGGTCATTAGGGTCTCTCCAGCGCGAGTGTGATGGGGGGGGGGTAGATCAGGCAAGTTGGAATACAGCTCATTTTCCACATGTTAGACTGTTCCCAAAAGACTAAACTTCACAACTTGCAGCCACCCCAACGCCTGAGGAAGCATGGCGGTGTGAAAAAAATGGCAGGAGCTTCAGTTACAAGCAGGAATGCACTGTCCAATCAGTCTTACACTCGAGGTTCTCCCAGAACCCTGCAAGCATTGGACCAATCTGATACCCAAGGTGCACGGGTTAAAGATGCAAATTTTCATCCTTCTGAACAAATAATGAGAACGCCAAATACCCGTGTTGAGTGAGCTCATAATCCCATAGGCCAGACCACTGCAGCAAAAAAAGAAAAAAAACAGTGTTTGACTTACTGTTGTTATGGCCCACTCTACCAAGATATATGAGTCTTTCCAAGATTTCCACATTCTCACCATGTGAATGAATAGACTGAACCTCAAGATACGGTGAACAAACTCCTTGTCCACTCAAGCAGAATGATGCTAGTCCACCAAATGGCAATTATGACTGCATGTAATACACTGATCATGGAATCTCTCCTTGCTTTGATTTGTTCCACTAAGATGCCACTAACACCTGCTGCTCTACCTATCCACTGCCTTCTAGATTTCACCTAGAGAAGGTACGGTATCATCAGGTGGTGGGAAGGCAGTCAGTGGTTGTACACCGGCCAGTGGAAGTACCCCACTGGAAGGTTCAGCAATATTCTGTACAGCTGATTCTCAACAGGAGCGGTTCATCTGCCGCCCAGAGTCAACATGTGACAAGAGTCTGGAGTGTCACAACGGGTAAGTAAGCAAGCCGAAGGTCGTTTGTATGAATGTGGCCTTACAACTACTCAGTAATTCCCTGACATACCTCTCCTTTTCCCCTCATAATGAAACTCGTATTACAGCACAACTAATGCATATAGAATCTCTTATTGTTTTATGACCCGATATTTCAGTTTGCAATATTTACTTGAAATTCATTAATTTTATTATGGGGACTCTGATTTTCTGGGGTGAAATCACCAGGGATTAATAGGTGTCACAAGCTATAAGTACCTAAGATTAGGCTATTAAGTATATGTATAACAACCACTTGTGAGAAAACAGTGTTGTATACTTTATATTTGTGAGACAGATAGGTCAAAGTAGACGATATTCCTATGACAAGGGTCTGTGTATGGGCTTGACCTCCTAGGCGAGGGGAGGTTAAGAAGATTTATGACCTGTGTTGCTGTGCGAGGGGCCAGCAAGAAGAGGCTATGGTCGTAGGGAACATTACTGTTTGATGAATATCCAATAAAGAAGACCCCGGTACAAGGGATGATGTCTCAAAATCCATACTTGAATGGCTAACATCATTGGACATTATTCTTCTAAATATGGAGATTTTGCATTATTTAATAAGATTCGTCACCAGTATGTGTATTCTGGTCCCACGACCACCATTTCTTGGCGTCCCACCCAGTATGTTAAGCTTTGGCCAATAGTGAATATTGAAGGGAAAGAAATCCACTGAGTAGCAAAGTGACTGTAGAAAATATTTCCCCCAGAAGGAGATATCCTATGTGTTGCAGTATATGCATTCTTCCACAGAACGTTTAGTGCTGGTTCAAAGCGGTTTAATAACCCAGGGATTTGCTCCAGTTTTCTGGTCAATAGTCTTTACTATTAATAAATTAAATGCTACTACATTTAACCTTTTCTGCACAAGTACATTGTAAATACATTTATTAATACTTATAATGACAGGAATATTCCACTGCTCATGCATACTAGGGTGACGTGGAAAATGGAAGGTGTTATATCTTAATGTAGGTAAACTGAACTCTTCACTTTACTTTTTATTTTAAACATAGAATACCTTGTTCAGTTAGACCTTCCTTGTAAATTTCATGAAGTAATTCATTGCATTTAAATAGCTGTAATTAAATAATATTTGGCATCTCTGAACCAATGAAAGAGGGAGATTTGCCATTTTCAGTTAGTTCCTAATTCAAGCAGTGCAGTGTACATAGACGGCTCCAGGACGCTTGGACAGACCCACACAACCCAATCAAGACCACAAGCCCGTTCATTAACTGTCACTCCGACTAATCTAGCTAAGTACCCTTGAAGATTTGGTCAAATCAAGGAAAACTGGCTAGGATATAAGATAATAGGTGATTAGGGTGTTACTTATATCCCATTCATTCTAAAAGACTTCTATTACTTAATATTAACATTTGGTGTTTGATAGATTACCCTCAAGACAGAATTTTCTAACAGTGATATAGCATCATTGAACTTATTTATGTTTGAAAGGCACAGTTCGAAATAGTTTCCCAGTTTTAAGTGGTGATAAATAAAAGTAGAGTATTTGGTGCTGGAAGCAAACGAATTCAAACGTCCATTGCATTGTAAGAGCTACTCAGAGATTTTAATGAAAACTGTAACATCATTGTGATACAGTTTAGTTTTGTTAGATGCATTATTGCATGCTTGTAGGAAGGGTACTATGCGGTACTTACTGTTGTTGTGTTAGGTACTGAGCATTAGTAAATATTACAAAGTCGAGTGTCGTACTGCAGTGAATTACCCTGAACTGATATACTTGTTTGCAATAGTGCTATTACTGTATATACCTTACTGAATTAATCTCTTGAATGTGATTTTGACCAAGCAATTTGCCCTTCGATATTGTTAGGAAGTGAGATTCGCCAGTTAGGTGTACGAGAATCATCTCGATGTTTCGCGATATTTACAGTCGTTCCGGTATCGGTACGATCAGAGTTGCCAGTTTGCTTGCTGTTTGTGAACGTAGTTGTTTCGTAACCTATGCATTAATTTTTATGCTCTTTTTCTCTATAATGTTTTATTTACGTGATTGTTCGTTGAATTATGTAATTTAATTCAAGTTTGGTAAATGATTTAGAGTTTATGTAGTGTAAGAAAACTTTAGCATGTGTCGCACCGCTGCCCAGGTGTCGTTACGGTACTTCTTGGGAATATATTCTCCCGTATTTAATACTGAAGGTAACGTGGTAAAACCGCCTCGACACCGACAATGCGCTGCGCGACATGGGGGCTTCACTAACACGCCACTACACACATGTACTTAGAACTGGGAACTGGAAGAAGTGAAAAAAATAATGTGGCTTTTCTAGGCTTTAATTACAGAAGAGTATTTGCAAAAATCTACAAACAATTCTGAGGTATTTCCCACCTCATTTCACTTCATGTTAACAAATGTGCCAAAAAACCACACATACACATCTACTCTTAATTCACTTTAATACTAACACTATTTTAATAAAGCAAAGCCAGTCTTGTAAAAATCACTAGTGCCGTTATATATATAGCACTCTTTACTCACTCATATATATATAAAATTACACTGTTACATGAGTACAAGAAAAGCACATTTAAACATTTAAATCTTGACTCCCTCCGTTTCTAACTAGGAGTGTTTGTTACCAGTCCCAGACGACAGACAAATAAAATAGCACTGTTAGCCGGTTGTACCCGCATTTACACAATCATGTACTTTTTCACTTACTACAAGTAGTGCTTTCATTGCTGCCTCCCTGGAACTTTACTCTTGGCTATACAGCGACGTCTCCGCACCAGGCTACGTCGGGCTGCGTCTTCCTGCCTCGCTATCCACTAGAGCTCTGCCCTAGGCTCTAGTTTCAACTGAGGTCCGTACCCCTGTCTGGCCTCAAAAGGTTGCCGATGTTCACCAGTGGGTCACATGGTTGCGAGGTGGGTGATGACTTCACCCACTCATCCAACGCCATCACCCACATCTCACCCGCGTCATCCGCCACAGAGGCCAGAGCAGATTTGCACACTTCAGCTCACACTCTCACGGTCTGAACTGCCTAGCCAGCACTCTTCCTGCATAAACAACTTGACCAACACCACCCACACCACTCCTCTCTCTATCTCCTCTCTCCCTTCCTCCAGTTATCTCTTTTTCTCAATCTCCGTTCCTTATTCCACCTCTCTACATTGCCCACAGATGTACACAGAATCCATCGAACCCCTACTCTTTCCCCCCTGTCCGTGTTTCATCCTAAACTCACGCCCGGGAGGTGTTGTCGCCTCCACACTTGTCACAGCTGCGTGTCTACTTACAGGGATGCTTGTCGGCTTCCCAACATTTCTCCCCCCAAAGATGAAGTCACACGTCCTCGTCATGAGTTGGGTATGGCGGGGTTCTGTGCACGTCGACATCTGAGTATGGAGTCAAGTCTGCAACATGTACACCCACAGCCAGTAGTGTAACACTTATAAAGGATATATGTGGACAGGAGAACCAGAAAGAGAGCTATCCCAGCATGGACATAGTACCAGAAAAAGGTGGAAGAACCGAAGGGTTTGAGAGGTTCAATCAACTGCAACTGACTTTGATATTTAAGGAGGTCATCCAGAAACAGAGGAGTAATGTTAATGTGAGGTCCTAAAGTGGGTAAGTCCTTTATAGCTGTAAGTTCAGCATGGGTGAGTGAGGTACTGAGGTTTAGGAGATGGGGGTAAACAGTGAGCTTAGTTTCTATAGCAAGAGATGCATAGGCAGGGAATGTCAGGGCTTCACTGTGGGCGCTACAGCCATCTCCCAAGACCAATTTCCCTACTCCCTTAACAACTTGCACTGTCTTCCGTATGGGATTCACAGCACACTTCAACGTGAAATACAAAGACTGGGCTGTGGAGTAGCACCAGTAATTTTTCAGCTTCACAAAAACTGGACTAAATGAAGTTAGGATCTCTTTCCTACAGAGCCTAGTGGCATTGTCTTTGTTAAGAAAAGAATCACTCTCACAAGATGGGGTCGCGACATGATAGACGGATCCCAAAGGTTCACAGATCACCAAGTCCTGGTGGTCCCTGCAACTGGCGAAATCTTGAAACAGCACATAATGAAGGCGGTCTTCTGTGAGAGCAAGGAAGTTATACTGGTGGAGTACTCTCACGTAGACCTCCGTGGCAGGCACACTGTAAGGAAGTGAGGTGATCCTAAAGATGTCAAATACATCAGAAGGGTCGCCTAACACTGGTATTAGTAAGTAAAAGCACACAGCTGACATGTAACCTCGAGGTACAACTTTGATGATGTCACGGTACAGTGCTAGATATTCTGGCCTCACTGGGAAAAGTAAACCTGGCTCCTTGAGTGATATATTCCCCAATAACTCCAACAAGATTTCGTTAGGGACTATGTCTAAACTCAGCCTAGCCTGAAGCATCTCTTGGATACCCAACTTAATTCTAAAATGATCAGCTATGATGTCAGACAGGGCGAGCTGGAGGTTGAACAAAGCCTCATACATCTTTACTTCATTCTGCAACTCTAAGGTCTTCAATGAATACAGCCGTATGACATTGTAAGAAATATTGGCAGCCTTCTGTATCTTCAACAGTGCTGCCTGCATATGTGACACGTCTCGGATCGTGGCATTCAACACCTTGGAATGAACATTTAATACTGACCTCTCCTTCTCTGACATCGTCTCAAGGCTCCCTAATCTAGCATGGATGTCATCAACCTGTTGCTGAGTAGCTGTTCCAAACAAAACATTGGCAAACTGCCCCAAAATGTCGATCGCACCCCGTTTGGAGCGACGATTCCATGGATGATCTGACATGAGATAGTCCATATAACTGCTCAAATCCTGATAGCGAGTATCAAATTCAACTTGAAATGCATGCACAGTAGTCAGTAATGAAGCAACCAGAGCGCTGCCATTATCCATGTGGCCTATATTCCACAATATGGCATCACTCAAGTCACGAGCAACATGCAAAGGTTGGAACAGCTCCTCCTTATCAAGCACAACTGGAACTACATAATTATTGCCTGTAACCATCAAACGACCCACAGGTGAAAACACCAATCCCAAGTTGGCAGGTGTCTCCTCTCGTGGTCCTATCGATTCCAGTTGGGATGGACGCACTCAAAGCCAAGCAATCATCTACAAGAGATTTGTAAAACTATAACCAAAAGTTCACCTGACTATCATTTATTCACTTAGTAAAAAGTACATTTGTCCTGTGTTGTCCTCAGTCACTTCAGTCTGTGTTTCAGTCACACCAGGTGCCTCTGCTTGTGCAGTCTGATGCTCAATAGGTCTATCCATACACAACGGGTAGTCTGGGACACTAGAATGTGACCGCAGACTGTATCTACAAGGTGGTGGGATGTGAGGTGTGGTGTGGTGTGAGGAAGTGTGAGGTGTAGTGGCTGGCCTTGACTCAGTGGCGGCCGAGTTGCCAGTTCTACCATTACCTGTAGCCTGACTTACTAGTGGAGGAGGCAAACTGAAGTCAATTTCAGGCCCTGGGATATCTTCTCCCTCATGAATTTCCTCACCTGCACCTTCCCCTTCATCCCCACTCTCTCCACCTTCATGAATAGGATAAGCCATTCTTGCATTACGATTTTGTTTCTTCGTAACACACTCCTCCTTGACCACCTTCACCCTGTCAGTGTGTAAAGTGGTTACTTTCCCCCCTTGTATAGGACGAACCTTGATAACATCATTTACCCGATCAATTACACGATAGGGTCCTGAAAACAAGGGTTGCAATTTCCTTGCCACCCCCCTGGTAGGAACAGTTTTCACATAGACACGGTCCCCTACCATAAGTGGTTTCATTGCACATCGCTTTGCCCTTCTGTTCTCGTTCTCTGTGCTCGCACGATCGAGAAAGTCCTGGCATCTTTCGAAAACCTTTGTCGCCATGGCGGCGAACAAATTAGGTATATCCTCAAGGTTGTACTTCAAAGATGGGTCCTGCACTACATGATAAGGCACCTGTGGGTCCCTGAGAAACAGCAAGAAGTTAGGAGAATCACGGATAGTCCGATTATATCCAGAGTTATAAGCCATCACCGCAACTGGTACCATTCTATGCCAGTGATTAGCGTTCTGATCCACCATAGTTCGTATTATTTGCATAACGGTGCCATTTGCCCTCTCCACCAATCCATTAGAGGATGGGTGATAAGGAGTAATGTTCACATGTTTCATATGCAACAACCGTGCCAATTCCTGAAACACCTTGTTAACAAATTCAGTTCCCCGATCCGTGACTAATTGTTGTGGAGTTCCGTAAATACAAATGACTCGCTCCACAAACACTCTAGCCACCTCTTCAGCAGACTTAGACTTTAATGGTTCCGCGACGAGAAATCGAGTCATCGCATCAATGAAAGTTAAGGCATAATAATGCCCTTCCTCTGATCTAGTTAGTGGACCAATCAAATCCATATGACACCTGACCCATGGGGCAGTGACATCGGGGAAACGGAGAAGCGGGCCTGGAGCGTCCCCCGAGCGCTTTGAACGTATACACTGGGTACATCGTTTGCTAAAGTCCACGACATCTCTCTCCATCTGAGGCCAGTATGCAAACCTTCTCGCTCGAGTTAAAGTAATCTTGGTTCCACCATGACCAGATAACGGTAAGCAATGGGCAAGTCTAAGTGCAGACTGAACGCTATCTTCTGGGACTACTATTTGGAATACTTCCCCTATGCCACATGACCGACTCTCCTTCTTATAGAGCAAACCGTCTGGCAACAAATGAAAGCAGTCTAACTTTGCTGGCAATTTTGGTACCTCTGTAGTCTCATTCCGCAAATAACTCTTTAGTCTACCCCAAACTGGGTGTGAATCTTGCTGTCGCCTTATCTCAGTAACATCCCAATCTATTGTGTCTATTTCCACAGTGCCTGAGCTCACAAGTAATGCAACTTTATCTTCATCACTAGACTGAGTCGTTCTCAACCGGGATAGAGCATCCGCTACGACATTTTGTTGTCCTGGAAAATATCCAACCTTGATGTCGTATTCGGCTACCTGAATTTGCCATCATGCAATCCTCCCTGAGGCCGCATTTACATTAAACAACCAAGTAAGAGGTCGATGATCGGTCTGAATCAATATCTCATAACCCAAGATAAGCGGTTTGTTCACTTTCAACCCATAGACAATGCTCAGCGCTTCCTGCTTTATCGTAGCATAGTTCAACTCGGCCTTGTTTAGAGCACGGCTGAAAAAAGTCAATGGCCGAAGGAACCCTTGATCATCTTTCTGTTGCAAAACTCCGCCAATCGCCGTACTGCTGGCATCCGTAGTCAACACAAAAGGTCTGTCAAAGCGAGGAAAAGCCAGCAATACATCTTCCGCTAACCTTTGTTTAAGCTCACAAAACGCACGGTGTGCCTCCACACTCCACTCCACGCGCTGCTGTGTATTTTTCACCTCACTTTTCCCACGAGTAAGTTTCGTGAGTGGTGCCGCTATCTGGGAGAAATTTTCCACAAACCGGCGATAATAATTCACTAACCCCAGGAAACTCTGGAGTTCTTTCAAAGTACTAGGAACCGCAATACCTTGGATTGCAGAGATTTTCTCTGGCTGAGGGCGTAATCCCTCAGTGGTGATGACATGACCTAAGAAGGATACCTCCTGTTTAAAGAAACTACACTTTGGCAATTTAATAGTTAACTTTACCCCTTCAAGACGTCCCAAGACCTCATCTAGGTTATGTACATGAGCATCAAACGTCTTCCCATAAATGATAATGTCATCCAGAAAAGTATGGGTTATCTTCTCCGTGAGACCAATCATGACTTCATTAATTATACGCTGGAAAGAAGCCGGCGCATCTTTTAATCCAAAAGGAAGGTTGCAGTATTCCCAGTGTCCTTCAGGTGATGAAAAGGCTGTAAGAGGCCTAGACTCCTCATCCAAAGACATCTGGTGGTAACCCTGCTTCAAGTCTATATTACTGAAGTATTTATTCTCACCTAACTGTGAAAGAATATGCTCAATGTTGGGCAAAGGGTAAGGGTCTGTAACTATCTGCTTATTTAAATGTCTAAAATCTAAGCAGATCCACAAACCACCATCCTTCTTAACTACTGGAACCAGTGGCGAAGAATAAGGTGAACGAGAAGGCCTGATAATCCCCTGTCTACGTAAATCCTCAAGTTGCCTACGTACTTGACCATGCCACTTTGTCGGTATACGGTATGGTCTACGGTTTACTACCGGTCCATCCGCACATATGTGATGATAGAAGTAGGGTGAGGTCGTAAGCGGGTCCTCGGGAAGTGCAAACACACTTGGGTGTTTCCTTATTAGCCCTTTTAATGCTTCATTTTCTCGGCTTGAAGGAATGGTCATCTGATCTACTTCCGTGTACAGTTTCCGGAGTATATCCTCACTCATTACACTAGTGATCTGATCTCCCTCTGGACTCACTTGCTCCTCACCCCACCTGACTTCTTCATAAGGGGATACAGTACCTACCTTAAATTCTCCATTTATAAATATCCGGTCAGGGGTTAAATTCGCATACGCAACAGTAAAACATGTTCCTTCCCCTGTTCCTTCATTATCCACTGGACTTACAATACCAGGCCACAACACCGCCGCAATCAAACTACCAGTGTTTGGCGTAAACATTCCTATCTCCCACTCACTTAACGCTGTCTTTAACGTTATTGCTCCATATGTATAAGGTTCCAGAATGTCTGTTCCATTTGTGACACACTGACTTGTCACAAAATCCACTTCCTCATTTTCCTCGGATGAAAGAACTATCTCAGTTATCACAAAGGAAGGATTGAACTCTACACGAGAAACACTCCCTCCCTCGGTCACCAAATCAAGTTCCTCCTCCCCGACTTTTATACATAGCTGGTTGGCGGTGATACTTAGGCTGTGTGCGAACATGAAATCAACTCCCAAAATTATGGAAACGGCTGAGGGTAAGTCCCTCACTACCACAAATTCCTGATCATATTTCCTACCACCTAATTCTACCGGGAAATTCACCAATCCCAATATGTCCATTGCATCACTACTAGCGGACACCAACCCACCGCCCTGATAAGGTCAGAGATCAGTATCAGGCCCTGACGCAGTTTCATAGGTCTGTTGGCTAATCAAAGATTTCCAAGCTCCTGTATCCAGGAGTATCTCACAGTGTAAACTTCCACACATGCCTCTAACGACCGCCAGCTTCGCTACTCCATCAGTCGTTGTGGCAATGACTAAGTTCCCCAACCTGATTCGTCCGGCTTTTTTTTTTCTTCCTCGGGTGACTTAGTCCTTTTCCCATTACACTGGTCTGTACTATGCGTAGTACTCTGACATTCCCTGCATCTAGCTACTGACTGTCCAGGATTTTCCACGCAGACCGCACAGTGCTCAGCACGATGTCCTGTCATGAAACAACGAAAACATTTAATTCTCCTCCTCTGCTCCTGTGACAAATGATCGTATTTCCCCCGTTCGAGGGGCCTGTCCGCACGACACCGTTTGGCGAAGTGCCCTGGCTTCCCACACCTACGGCAACCATTATTATCACAGGAAGTGGCACCGCGTGAAGTCTGCTGAGCGTCCATGCCGCCACTCACATTCGTACGATTTCTCGCCCCAGTGTTCGGCTGAACCTTTGGCCTCGGCGATGCACTAACACTGCCTGCACTCGGGTTCACACTAGCAATCGTTCCCTGTCTCCTTTCTTTCAATACATTTTCTTCTGACAGAGGCGAATTCGTCTTCTCTGCCCACTTGACTCCTTCCTTCGCTACCTCTACTGGGTTACGGTACCTGCTCTGTGGAATATGTGCAACATACTGCTTAGGAAACATGTCCAGAAAATTATTAACAGTGATGAGATTCACTGATTCCCGGAAAGTGTCATTTAACGTCACAATCCTATCTCCCAGGCTCTGTAAAATGTAAAAATAGTGGTGGGATTTCCCCGGGGTTCCGCTTCACCGTAAGTAACTACCGGTGCAACGTTTCTAGACTTTCTTCAGTGTAATATTGGTCCTTCACGCGACCTTTGAAACTATTCCAATCATCATTAGAGTCCCGGATTCAAATCTCCATAATCTCTTGTGCAGGACCAAGTGAAAACGTCCTAGCTACCTCCATTCTCCCCTTTGTAGTCCACTTCGAGGTATCACTTGTCCTCATCTCTATATCAGTTAACCAGATCATAACATCTGGCTCCAATCGTTTTCCTGGATATTCCGGTGAGGAGCGAAACTTTGAACTACAAAAATATTTCATGGCCCCCAATTGTTGTATGGGATTCTTACTATTATCTGAGATCGCCTGAGATAGCTGCTGGGATAATTGAGCTATATCTGCCCCAGTAGTGCTCGAAGGGTGAGGGCTAACAGGTGTTGTAGCCATTTCGTCAGAGTCTTCTGTGTCAGAATCGTCAGAAACAGAGTCAGAACCAACAGAAACAGAGTCAAAATCGTCTGAATCAAGTAATTCCTCAACTGGGTTTAGATCGTCCTCCCAATTAAAATCACTCATTTACAGAACAAATTAAAAAAGAAGAAGAATATTCGCTATTCACTATTTCTTCCTTCCAGTTCCCTTAAGTTATTTCCTTTAATTACTTAAAGTTGGGAATAACCCCAAACCACTGCTACCAAAATGTCACAGCACTGTGATCCCAAACCGCTGCTACCAAAATGTCGCAGCACTGTGATCCCACCGCTGCCACCAAAATGTCACACCGCTGCCCAGGTGTCGTTACGGTACTTCTCGGGGATATATTTTCCCGTATTTAATACTGAAGGTAACGTGGTAATACCACCTCAACACCGACAACGCGAGACATGGGGGCTTCACTAACACGCCACTACACACATGTACTTAGAACTGGGAACTGGAAGAAGTGAAAAAATAATATGGCTTTTCTAGGCTTTAATTGCAAAATAGTATTTACAAAAATCTACAAACAATTCTGAGGTATTTCCCACCTCATTTCACTT
>JAGKTI010015329.1:0-20632 GCA_018397915.1 Birgus latro | reverse complement strand
GGTGGAAGATGTGAATTTCATGTCCGGTCCTAACCTAACCTAACCTAACCTATGGTTACCATAAAGATTTTCATGCCTAACCTGTTTTCATCATGCTATACATGTGTTAAAATATTACCAAAAATGTTAATCATGATGTCCTGCTTGTAATTTAATTTTTCCATGCATGGTTCTTAAGTAAAACAGCTAGAAAAAAGGATGAAGCAGTGAATTTCACGTCCAGTCCTAACCTAACCTAACCTATGGTTACCATAAAGATTTTCATGCCTAACCTGTTTTCATGATGCTGTTAATGTGTTAAGAAATTACCCTAAATGTTAATCATAACTTCCTGCTTGCAATTTAATTTTGCCATGCATGGTTCTTAAGTAAAACAGCTAGAAAAAAGGTCGAAGCAGTGAATTTCATGTCCGGTCCTAACCTAACCTAACCTATGGTTACCATAAAGATTTTCATGCCTAACCTGTTTTCATCATGCTGTACATGTGTTAAAAAATTACCCTAAATGTTAATCATAATTTCCTGCTTGCTATTTAATTTTGCCATGCATGGTTCTTAAGTAAAACAGCTAGAAAAAAGGTTGAAGCAGTGAATTTCATGTCCGGTCCTAACCTAACCTAACCTAACATTGTGTTAATCATAATTTCCTACTTTTAATTTAATTCTTTCATGCATGGTTATTAAGTGCACCAGCTATGAAAAAGGTTGAAGCAGTGAATTTGATGTCCGGTCATAACCTAACCTAACCTAACCAAACTTTAAGTTAACCTAACCTAACCATTTTTCTGGTAGCAATTAACATCATTTACTGTATTTGATGCTTTGTATCCAATAATTTAGTGCATAAAATGTGAGAAAAGATGATTTCCATGTCCGATACTTACTTATACTATGCTGGCAAGTTCTGAGCTCCTATGACTCACTCACCCCTAAATCATCATTTTTTGGTTAAAATTCAATAAATTCATGCTATGTATGAATTATTTATGTGAAAAGAGACCTAAATAAGTGCTATACATGTCCACTAGGGAGGTAGGAAGGTAGTTTTCTGATTTAGGTTAGGTTAGGTTAGGTTAGGGTCATGAAAAACCAGTGCTGGAGCTTCAGGACCAATATCCGGACAAAACCAATATCCGGACATGCCTTTGGCTCTATTATGTCGGATAATGGAGGGATTACTGTAATACATTTTATTGGTGTTAGCAGAGATATGAGAGTAACAGGGCAGACTGGACCATAGAATTAATTACCTTAAATAATTAATTACCATAAAAATTATATGTGAGACCATAAAATTTTTCATCTGGTAGGAAAGAGGAATTATATACAGCAGTAAATCATAAGTTTTATTGGGGTTGAATGAGGTATGTGCTCCTTGAATGCTTTCTGGTTTGGAATGTGCCTACTTTTTTTTCTTTTTTTTTAGACTAAGTTTTTTTTTTTTTTTAGACTAAGGGTTGAGATGATAGTGATAATGGTGGAGATGTCTTATTTAAATTAATTTCTGTAGCTACCTATTACCCTTTTCATGTAATTTTACTCCATGTCAAATCACATTACTCTTTATCACTAGACAGAGATTTGTTTGTGGTGATATCACTGTAAGCTAGCCAAGTTAAGTAAGTGAAGTGTGTGCTTTGACCTTAGTCATTCAATCTTTGTCAAGGGGTGGTTGGGGTTTTTTGCTCATGTAATGCCATTCAGGGATGAGTGGGGCAGGTCGCTCGTATCTTAAATGTCAGGACCAACTTACCTAGCCCCAAGCTTCTACACTCCTCATGGGGCAACACTGGATTAGATGATGGATGAATGTTATGCAGTTTAAGGGATGAGGCTATGGCACACCTAATGTCTGACTTGGCTCGTATCTCTGATTGGGGTAAAAAGAATCTTGTTATATTTAATGCATCAAAAACTCAGTTCTTACACTTATCAACCCGACAAAATCTTCCTCAGGATTACCCACTAATGTTTAATAATGAACAGTTATGTCCTGCATCATCCTTGAACATGCTTGGGGTTTCATTCTCTTGGGATTTGTCTTGGAAAGAACATATTACATCTCCTGTGAAATCTGCTTCCAAAAGATTAGGTGTGCTATGCCGATTCCGAACTTTCTTTACCCCTGCACAGTTGTTGACCTTGTACACGGGTTTTATTCGCCCGTGTATGGAGTACAACTCTCATGTGTGGGGAGGCTCCCCACATGCAGCTCTTCTCAATAAGGTGGAGTCAAAGGCTTTTCGTCTCATTAACTCTCCTCCTCTTACTGATTCCCTTCAACCTTTGTCTCTTCGCCGCACTGTTGCATCTTTATCTCTCTTCTATCGCTACTTCAATGGTCACTGTTCCTCTGAACTGTCTGCTTGCATCCCTCCACCTCTACGACGGGCACGTAGTACCCGTCTAGCAACAAACTCTCATCCCTTTTCTGTCCAACTCTCTAATGCAAGAGTTAACTGTTACTCCCAGTCCTTCATTTATGCAACTGGTCAACTCTGGAACTGTCTTCCTCTGTCTGTATTTCCTACTTCCTATGATCTCCAGTCTTTCAAACGCAGTGTGTCCAGGCATCTCGAATTGAATGGATCTTGAATTTGGCTCTCTTTTGTATTGTTTTTGCTTTTTCTTGGAAGGAACAGTTGCAGGCCTGTGGCCTTTGGTTCCTTCTTCCTTGCATAAAAAAAAAAAACATCCTTACTGAATACATTTGAAAAGCATACATTTGTTTAAAGGGATTAGATCTCATTTTATGTATTAAAGACAGGTTAGTCTTGCATTAGCTGTGTAGGTATGAGAATGTTGGTGCATTCTTTTGAACTAAAGTAATACTTACTTATTCATTTACACACACAGGCTCTTGTCATGAGTTTTCACGGATGGACAGGAGGAGGGAAGAATTATGTAGCAAAATTCATCGCAGAGTCCATTTACAAGCTTGGAATGAGGAGTCAGTATGTCCATATTTTTGTTAGTACTGTTCATTTTCCTCATGAACAACAAGCAGATATATACAAGGTAAGTTGATTTTAACTGCTCATGAAGAAGTCCTACCAAGGGTCTTAACGGATGATATTCATTTTCCATTGTGCCTCACTTTAATCATTCCCATTGTGCCTCACTTTAATCATTTTTAGTTTATGTATGTTTTTACTTAGCTGACAGATGGTTTTCTTTTATGGGGACCCTAATATTTAGTCCATTATAGTATTTTATTGTGGCATGTATGGGAAGGCAGCTGGGGTTGATGAGGCATATGCAGGGATGATTAAATGTAGTGGAGAAAGCAGAATGAAGTGTTTGTTGGAGGTATGTAAGAAGGCATAGATGAGTGAAACTGTTCCAGCAGAATGGAAAAAGGCTGTGATTGTACCCCTGTACAAAAATAAAGATGAGCGAATTTAGTGCAAGAATTATCGTGGTATAAGTTTATTGAGTGTGGTAGGAAAGGTATGTGGAAGAATTATTATTGAGAAAGTAAGAGAGATATCAGAAGTCTTGGTGAGTGATGAACAGGGTGACTTTTGGAGTGGGGGATGTGTGGATCAAATTTTTCCAGTGAGATAGATAGTGGAGAAGACTTTTGAGAAGGACTGTAAGGTGTGCAGGGCATTCATGGATCTGGAAAAGCATTCAACAAAGTAGACAGAGAAGGATTGTGGAAGGTTTTGTGCATGTATGGTATACAGTAGATGGTAAGCTGCTAGGTACCATCAAGAGTTTTTATGATGGTAGTGAAGCATGTGTTTGGGGGAGGCAGTGGCTCGATCGGTAGAGAGGTGGGCTGCAGTCCCGACGGACCCAGGTTCAAATCCATGCTGGGGCAGGGAACAGTTTAAGGATTTGAATTTCATTAAATTAGGCTTTACTGATCTACCAGAAGACCCGTCGACATGTCGTAAAAATACCCCCGCTAATACCAATACACCAGTCCTGTATGAGACAGCTCTAGCATGTATTCAATATGGACGGTGGGTGTTAGCGCCGAAGTGGTGACATGTAGAGGTGTATGGTATGTAGGAGGACTGCTGGGCCTTGATAGCAGGCTGTAAAGCCTATGCCCAGTCACACACACACACACACACACACACACACACACACACACACACAAAAAGGCATCTAAGTGAATGATTCACAATTGGTGTGGTGTGTGACAAGGTTGTGTAATGTCCTCATGGTTCAATATATATATGGATGGGGTGATGAGAGAAGTAAAGACACAAGTATTGGAGAGGGGGATGGCATTGGTAATGAATCGTGGTGGATGGAATATTTCAGATTTGTATGCTGATGATGCAGTGCTGCTGTACTTGCAAATATTGCGCTAGAACTTGGTAGACTACTGCAGAGTTTTGCTGATGTCTGTGAGCATTGTGCCTTGAGAGTAAATGTAGAAAAGAGTAAAGTGATGGTTATTGAGAGACAAAGTGACTACCAGTGTGATGTTACAGTGAATGGAGAGAGACTGGAATTGGTGAGAGAGTTCAAATACCTGGGTACAGTGATGTAAAAGGGAGGAAAATGTGCAGAAGTTGAAAGTAGAGTAACACGAGGAAGGAAAGTAGCTGGTGCTATGAAGGCCTTGATAAGAAACAGAGGCTTGTGTGTTGCAGCTGCACAAGGCTTACATGAAGGAGTGTTAGTGCCAACTTTAAATTGGATGTGAGACCATGGTGTGGCATGAAAATGAAAAGAGTGAGAGCAGTGGAGATGGGACTGCTGAGGAATGTATGTGGAATGCAGAGAGTGGATAGGATATGAAATAATGTGATTCATGAAAGACGTGGAGCGAGGAAGTCTGTGGGCACCAGAATCGAAGAGAGTGTACTGAGATGGTATGGTCATGTGGAGAGAATGGATAACAATGGAGTGGTGAAAAAAGGTATATCTGAGCAAATTTGAAGGAGGGAGGAGGTGAGGTAGGCCAAGGAGAAGGTGGAAGGATATAGTGAATGAGTATGCGAGCAAGAGAGGTATGGAAGTCAGTGGGGCTAGGGGACTGACAAAGGATAGAGCAGGCTGGATGAATGTTGTAAGAAGTGTGTGATCAGGGATTTGTCACCTCTATTTAATGTGACAGCACCTGAATTGATTCTATCGGATACGTTTATGTGAAGCAACAGAATATGGTGAATGTTTTTAGCATATCAGATAGAGCCAGGATTCCGGGGGCTTGAATGATGAGTGATTGGAAGTGTGGCCCATTGGACTGGGCAGACTTGGGCTGTCTGGACATTGCTACTCCTCACCCTGCTGTAGGGTGGGAAAGAAGGTCTGGATGATGATGATGGTGATGATGATCTTCTGTTAACTGGGCCTCAGGGAACGGGCTGTAAAGCATATGCCTAGAGTCAGAACCTCCTCCTCCCCTTCCTTTTTTTTAAGTATGTAATTGAACCTCTGGATCAAGTTCATTCATTCTAGAGACAACATTATTCAGATTGACGATTTTGTCTTTTTCTTTGAATCCTTCGAAGTCACTCCCCTTCTTAATATCCTTTACCTCCACTTCCTCTTGATGGGGGTGGCAGTCTTTGCATGTTAGGGGCAGGAGGATGTTGCACTTTACAACTGAAACATCAACACAGTGAAAAACTTCCTGGGTGGATGAGATGTAGAGAAAACCAAGCTGCCTCTTACCTTCAGTTGTAAAGGAAATTCAAGCTTAAATGGCTGTTAACTTGTCACTCCTTTCTCTAATCAGACACAGACCACGTTACATGACATTGAAACTACTCATTTCTTGCAAAAATAGGCACAAACAGGTTATGAATTGCAGTAGTTTGGAGATTACCATCAATTGTGTCCATTTTCTTCTTCTGTGTGTGAATATACAGTAGTTCAAAGAGTTCTTAATGTTCAGTGCTTTTCTCTAATGTGTGTTTGAACATGTTATTAAAACATTCCCAGTAACATCATCACTCCACTCCTGAATGATCGCTAACCTATCTCACAGGCAGTGTTCCTATGTTAGTGCTGAGGTGGTGACTGCATATCCAGTACAGTGTACAGTATTAATGTGTATGTTGCCATGTGTTGCAATGGAGGTGGATTGCTAGGCTTCAGGGAATGGACTTCTTGTTTAGTGCTCAAGCTGAATACAGTTTATATACAGTATAATGCAACATTTAAGTATAGTGCTTCCCATATTGAGTAAACCCAAAAATGTCATGTTTGGTATAAGTTATAGTTTACTTCCCCCCCCCTTTCAGGCTAACTGCTTTTTTTTTTCTGTTCCAGCTGCACCTTCAGGATTGGATCCGTGGCAATGTGAGCAAGTGTGAGAGATCCCTATTTATTTTTGATGAAATTGACAAGATGCCACTAGGCATGATCAACGGCATCAAACCTTTCATTGACTACCATGAGTCCATCGATAAAGTTGACTTCAGGTGCTGTTTTGTTTTATTAGCTGTAGTATACTTGGAGATAGGCAAGATATATTACTACCAAGCTTTCCCTCTATATGATGATTGTAAATATGTATGGTTGCACTAGATATGCTCTACATTATGGAGTAAAGAATTTTCTTATATATGGCCTGATGGCCTGATAATAAATATTTTCTATAAAAGTAGTGAAATACAGAGACATTGAAAATGTGTTGGAAAAAGAGTGACTCAGGACTTATCAAATTTATGTTTATATGTTTTAAGCACTTAGCACTTCACTTTGATGACTCTCTCTCTCTCTCTCTCTCTCTCTCTCTCTCTCTCTCTCTCTCTCTCTCTCTCAGATAGGCCCACAACAGATACAGTGATAATAAGGGTAGACTGCAAGATGCGAGAAATTCTCAGTTTGAATCTCAGTCTGTAGTCATAGGGGCATTCTGGAGTTGGAGTTGGTGATTCAATGGGAATTGTTGATTGGGGTGACAACAACCTGTAATATGTGGAAAAGTTCTGTTACCTAGTGAAATGGCTCAAGATCATGACATGTGGAGAGCTGTCTAGTGAAAATGCAGTAGCTACACAGTACACATGATAGTATGCCAGGCAAGCTGTTCTATCTATCTATCTATCTATTGCCAGACGCCTCAATCCCGAATGGGGTGGCCACAAACAAATCGCCTCCATGTCACTCTGTCCCCTGCCATTTCACTACCACGCTCCCAACTCACACACCCCTCTCTCATATACCTCTCAACTCCATCCCTCCATCTCATCCTCGGCCTCCCCCTCCCTCTCGCCCCCTCCACCTCACTCACATACACTCTCCTCGTCAGTCTTTCACTCTCCATCCTCTCCACATGCCCAAACCACCTTAACGTGTTTCTCCTAACGCTTCCCATCACGTCCTCAACCACACCACAACGCTCCTTCACTTCCTCATTTGTTAGTCTGTCTCTCCATGTGACTCCACATGCTCCTCTCAAATAACTCATTTCCACTGCTCTCACTCTTGACTTCTGTCCTTCCAACAGGGTCCAAGCTTCACTTCCATATGTCAGAGTTGGTATCACAATACTGTCATGTAACAGCTTTTTCACTTCCATGCTTACCTCCCTGTTTCTTATCACTGCTTTCAACGAACCAGCAACCTTCCTTCCCTGCTGTACCCTTTTGAGCACTTCACCCTCCAGACTACCATCCTTACTCATCACACTACCCAAGCTGTTGCTTGGCAGAATTGGTTTGTGGAGATTACCTCTAAACTTTCATCCTGAGGAATCTCTCTTAGGCCAAGTTAAATAATATGATTCAGTCCATAACAAAATGAAAAAGGTGTTGCTGGGGTTTAGGAGTTAAGATAATTATGAAGACCTACTTAATCCTGATATTTAAGGTGAAGGTGAGCATTATTTGAGCAATAAACCTCAAGTATCCATTGGATGTAAACTCATGACAGTTTGCTTAACTGGATGAATGGCAGATACATCCTCCTAGTATTTGTGGGCTTTACACTGTTGTGCTGTATGGAACAAAATGAAAATGTTCATGAATAGAATAGAATAACAGAAGTAATTCATTACAGTTAGGCTGAGTGTAGTAATTTTTATAAGAAATAAAAATTCATTTTATTTTGTCCAGGAAATCAATATTCTTGTTCTTGAGCAACACTGGAGGTCCAGACATCACACGGGAGATGCTTCAGTTGTGGAAGTCTGGGAGAAAACGTAAGGAGGTGTCTTTGAAGGACCTTGAGCACCTGGTTGAACGCGGAGCCTTCAATGAAAAAGGTGAGAGTAGTTTCATCAAGTAGACTTCTGGGAAGCACAGTGTTGTATAGTACTTGGTGGATAAAGTGTTGTGTTAAGTTTTATTGCATGTAATAAACCTTGTAAGGACCATTCATCCATCCATCATCCAATCCAATGCCGCCCCACGAGGAACATTGAAGCCCGGGGCTAGGCAAGTTGGTCCTGACATTTAAGATGAGAGTGACCAGCCTCACTCATCCCTGAGTGGCATTACGTGAGCAATAAACCCAACCACCCCTTGGATATAAACTTTCACCGACTCAGTCCGATTGGAGTGCCGTAATTACCAACTGAACCACCAGGTGCCAAAATTTGGTTATATGGTTACCACCCAGCATAGTAAATGGCTTCCTGCTGTACAGGAAACCATTTGGCTTGTCACCCAGTGTAGAGTCACCCACAGGCAGAAGGAAGAGGAAAGAATGAAGGAAAGAAAGACAGAAGAGGGAGTGTAAAGTCACCTGTAGGCAGAAGGACGAGGAAAGAATGAAGGAAAGAAAGACAGAAGAGGATGGAAGGAAAGGAGGATGGAGGAAAGGGCAGAAACCTAAGAGCAGCACTACATCGAATGAAGGGATTGTGAGTGCCCCCACCAGGAGATAAAAGGAAGTAAAAACTCCCTTATCAATATTCTTTTGTGTACATGTAATCTTATTTTGATTGCATTCCCTAGAAGAGCAACCTGTGGATGCTGCCCCATTGATAAATGGATAAGACCATTTTATCTGTTTAGATATAGTAGTAAAATTTTCTTGATGGAATTTCTGGTCACAGTGCAGTGGCTAGATAAAACGTGTGTGAGAGAGGGGAGTTAATTCAAGAGTGGTGATGATGAGGAACTTGGTAATTATAACCTAGTAGTTTTCAGCACATACTTCTCTTATAATGAGAGTCCCCACAAACTGGAAAAAGATGCCACTGCTCGCCAGATAACTTAATGTAAAGTGCAAAAGTAGGGTCAACTTGAATTACCCTCTGTTATACAATTTTTGTGTTACTTTACTGAAAATAGGATATTTATTGATTTATCTACTTATAATACTGGAGAAAAAATGGCCTCTTTATCAAAATGTAATAGAAATGGAAGGTTATGTCCACCTCAGTTTAGGGACAGTCTACTTTTTTTTTTATTTTTTTTATGTGTCCGACTCTGGGCATAGGCTTCACAGCCTGCTATCAAGGCTCAGTCGTCCTCCTACAATCTACATGTCACCACTTCGGCGCTTAACACCCACCGTCCATATTGAATACATGCTAGGGCTGTCTCATACAGGACTGGGGTATTGGTATTAGCGGGGTCATTTTTACGACATGTCGGCGGGTCTCCTGGTAGATCAGTAAAGCCTGATTTAATGAAATTCAAATTCTTAAACTGTTCCCTGCACCAGCGAGGATTCGAACCTGGGTCCCTCGGGACTGCAAGCCAACTCTCTACCGATCGAGCTACTTGTGATTATTAGGTTGCTTGGGTATTGATCACTCATGTTTTTAGGTGGTGAATGTACATCTCTGAGGAAAAATGGTACATGGATATAACGAAAATGTATCTTACATAACAAATGAAGGAAATATGGTACTTGTACTTAAGCGATCGAAGATTGTATGAACCGACTGAGTGCATGTGGAGGCGCTTTCTCATGGGTAGCATGGCGTAGTTTGTGTGCCCGCTGCCAGGGGCCCAGGGCGGCGCTGATGGTGTGTATACACCACACATGACGCCCGTGCCTTTTGAAATCAGCTGATGAATCCGGGTATATAGTGCCATGGTCCACTGTGCAGCTAAAATATATGTGAAAAAATAGACTGTAGCAGAAATGAGACTTTTTCTCAAAGCAAGAGGAATACCATGCCTTTAAAAATTTGGGTTGCTGATCTTGGCGCCGTAAGATTTAGGCCGTACAGCTCTTACTATTATTAAGTGTATAATGGATCGAATCACGTCAGGATTTGCCAAATGAAAGATTACGATCTTTGGAAACGGTATGATAAATTTTTCCAACTACTGAGATTCATAACACTTGGTAAAAATGTGATGAATGCAAACACATGCAATAAACTTTCATGGCTTTTAGTACAATCTGTGGAGAACTTTTCAGCGTAAATGTCTTTTAGAGCATCAGTAAAATATCTAAGATGAATATAATACTGGTATAGTGCTTTATGCATGAGTAATAATCCCGATAGGAATTTTTTTATAGGAAGGTACACCAGCTCTGAGCAGGTATTGACCCCATGCTATTTAGTGATCCGGCGAACACTGGCAACTTCCAGGAGTTTGCGGGGGCTCTAATTTTGATATCACCAGTTGCTGGCTTGAATCCTTGTGTAACCGTTGGAGTATTGATTTTAATGTGAGTAGTAGGTAACTTGTTCTATTACACTTCCATCCCTAGCTTAAATGAAAATAATAAGCTGTTAGTTGACATGTAATGTTCAGGATCCTGTAGTGGGATGATCCTTTGTCAAGAACATGCATAGGTATGTGTGTATGTGAAATGTTATGTTTTTAATTGCTTATGCAGCACTGTATTACCAGTGACTCTGCATGTATCACAACTGTGATTATGTGAAAAGAGACTGTTGATGTGAATTGTGCTATAAAACACTGGAATATATCTAGACGAAGAAGTTTGAAGGTACTTTGCATTAGACTGCGAGAAAATGCTGATTTCATGTGTGCAGCATGTCGGGGAGAGCAGGTGGAGATTGTTAGGCGTGAGAGGGTTGAACTTGCAGGTGAGTCTCTTGAGTGTGTGGAGGAGTTTTGTTATTTGGGAGACATGTTATGTGCCGGAGGTGGGGCTGGAGTTAGCTCGGTTGCTAGAGTGAGAAGTGGTTGGAAGAAGTTCAGGGAGCTGTTGCCTCTCCTGACATTGAGAGGACTCTCCTTACGTGCTAAGGGGTCTTTGTATGCAGCATGTGTTAGGAGTGTGATGCTGTATGGTAGTGAGACCTGGGCAGTAAAGGAAGAGGATATTCGCAGGTTTAAACGTACAGAAATGACAATGATTAGGTGGATGTGCAGTGCGTCCCTGCGTGCAAGGCCTGGGGGGGCTGGGTTTACGATAGAAGAGTTGAGAGGTAGGATGGGACTGGAGTGTATTGGTGTTGTGATGAGGAGAGGTAGGCTGAGGTGGTTTGGACATGTGGAGAGGATGGGGGATGATAATTGGGTACAGAGGGTGAGAAGTGTTAATATTGGGGGAGGGGTTGGGAGGGGTGGACCGAGAAAGACATGGGACGAGGTCATTAAATGTGACTTAAGGGTTAAGGGACTGAACAGGGAGGCTGCCAGAGATCGAGCAGCGTGGAGAGCCGCCACTAGGTGACCAAGGCCGACACATGCAAGCATGTTGGAGCCTTCAAAAACGAAAACAAAACATCATAAAAGGATACAAGTTTTACAAGATAAAATTATCACCAACAGTCTATTCCCTTTCTCAGTTGCAGATATGTCAAAACTGCTGGCTTATGTGTTATGCTTTATTTGTCTATTAATCATCTGATTTTTTTGTCTTGGAAACTTTTGGTTATACCAGAATACTGAAACTGCTGCTGGGAGGCACACAAAATTCTAGTTAGACTGGCCAAGGTTTTTAGCTACAAGACTGAGAACCCATTCATTTATTTAAAATGTAGAATTGTATGTATATTCTTGTCTGTTCAAGTTAGGCAGTAAGTGGTACTGTATATGGTTTATGGTCAGAAAATAAAATTTTGAGAAGAAAAATCTGCCAGTATGAAAAAGTCAGCCACAGAAATGAAAATTATGGAATTCTACCTTGTCTGAGAGAGTTAAGGCATTTCATTAATAACAATAAAATGTTGAATTACCAACTCCCCAGTCTTCAGTTTTTACTGCTGTTGTCAGGAATAATAATGACTCCTCAGACTTATTCTTACCTTTGAAGCTATGAATTTTGTGGCTTTCAGTAGCTAGAGGAGACCTTATTTTCCCGTGGAGGACTTTTAACTCGCAGTACAGTACCCTTAGTATGGAATATTTTGGAATAGCATCTCCTCAATTATTATGGTCAAAAGGTATCTCTCTGTTAGTTACCGAGACATGTTAGCATTATGGAGAAAGAGCAAGCTTATGAGGTGGCCAAGGCTGTGGTGCCCTCACCCTTTCCCTGCAAAGCTTCTCTTCATTTGAGGGGAGGCCTGTATGAGGTTGCATAAATCTTATAGTAATGCAGTCAGGTGTACTGTATTATGTTTCTAGCAGGCTCATTAAGATGGGATGAAAACACATGGGTCTGCCAACCATACCCTGCCACTGAGAGATCCCTGCGACTGACTTGTAACTTTGTCATGTGTGCCATACTATGGTGAAAGGAAGGTCCCCATCCTTATGGTAGTGATTGATTGGTTGTCATTTGCTTCTGTTGTGTGGCATTTGTTCTGTGGTTGTCCCAGCCTCGGAGGCATTCCTTACCATTTCTTCTGGTATTGAGGGACAGGCAAATATACTCTCTTCCTTGCAGCTGCTTGGTTGTGAGAGGGAGGAGTGGACACCTCCATTGTTAAGGAAACTGACCTCATCAACTAGGTGTATCCCTAATTATTAGATTTATTCATTTATTTGTTTATTATTTATCTATTTTTAAGATGAAAAGTTAACTGTTGGAGATTCCGATGACGTAATTGCGCGTCATATGAAGTCCAAGCTCAGAGATTCCGATGAGGCATTCACACATCATATTAAAATTAGTGCGCAATAGCTGGCATAAATAGCGATAAACCATATATCATTTGAAAGGCAGTTTGTCATAGTTTTTCATGGTGCAAAAAATAAAAGAAATGTATATCTCTATTACATTATTTTTGGCGAGTATTTTTCTGTGGCAAAGTATAGATTTCTTTTTTTTTTTTTTTCTAAATTCAGCTCTGCATTTTGACTTTTTTTTTATTTTTTATTTTCCTTTTTTGAACATACTACGATAAAGTACAACTATTCAGCTTCAGAATAGCACTGAAATCAGCATCCTATCGTGGAAAGGAAATTTGCACAGACTCAGTGGGTTAGAGCGCTCCGCTCTGGCCGTAGGGTTGGAGAATCGAATCCACCCAAGGGTCATTGGTAGACATCAGGAAGGGCATCCGGCCATAAAATGCTACACGCTCCAATCCAGAAAGGCCGACGCATGCAAGCATGTTGCAGCCTTCAAAAAACAAAACAAAACGAAACGAAACGATCAAAGAATATCACTAAGTGAAAATGCAGCCGAGAATCATGAAAAATTTCTTCCTCTTTACTGCACAATAACTGGCATAAATAGCCATAAACTGTATATCATTCGAAAGGCAGTTTATCGTAGTTTTGCATGGTGCAAAAAAATAAAACATTATATATTGTTATTACTTTATCTTTGGCAAATATTTTTCTACGGCTATGTATAAATTTTTTTTGTTTTCGACTAACTTCAACTCATCATTTTGAACATCCTGAAAGAAAGTACAACTATTCAGCTTTAACCCCTCCGTGGCCGATGTGGTGGAATCTTTCGTGCACCCCAGGCCGACGCGGGGGCTATTTTTTAAAGTTTCAAAAATCAATTTTTTTTTCTTGCCATATTGAAGAGAAAGTTCAGACACACCTAACAGTGCAAATCCCAGCTTCCTACACTCATTCTGTGGCTTGCAATGGAGTGCAGAAGTTGCAGAAATATTGGCAACCAATATCCGCCGCAGATACATGATGCCTTGGTGTAACTTCGCAGGTGTTGCTTGTTTTTTTCCCCCAAAAAAAAACAATGCGAATGATGCTGAAATGATGCGGATATATGAGACATGATGATATCGAATGATTTCAGTACATAATATGTTAGGAATGACTGAAAAAAAAAAGTTATGAATATTTTTCCACCCTTTTGATGTAAAATATGTTTATGGTAGTTTTGAGTTATTTTTTATGTTATTATTGTGCCTATGCTTGGAGAAAGGAGTGATAGGATTGAATTTTCAGTCCTAAATGAGAAAACTGCATGTCCTCCGAGGCTAGGCTCTCTCACGGGAGATGAAAGTGGAGGGTCAGATCCGATTAGCAATATGGAAGTTGAGTCGTAACTTCCAGGTCCCACACAACGTGCTAAAACTATAATCGTAAATGCAGTTTCAAAACAACGAATAAGTCTAATTATTACGAATACAGAGACAAAGCAGAAATAAATTCGTTTACAGCCAAGGGAAAATGTATTTTTTCCTTGATAACACGTTCACCTTTCTCTATCATTTTACCTCGTTACACTAGCAATATATGTTGCTGTCTTGTAAAATGGGTGGTTGTGTGCATTTTGCAAGGGAGGAAAAAGATTATATTTTCTGTCTGGGTCGAGATAATGGGTGTAACAATGTGTTTTTAGGCATGGCCACGAGCGAAAAAATCATACACCCACACCTCATGGCAGCAGGTGGTGAACTGAGAGTCTGAGAGAGAGAGGATACGTGAGAGGGTGAACTGAAGGTCAGTCTCATGTCCCAGGTGTTCGTTCACTTCCCGAAAGTTTTCACAGTTTTCTACAAGTAGCACTGCATCGAATGATCCAAACCATTACAACAAACTTGAGCAGATAATTGAAGGTGGTTGTGTGTGTTTTGCAAAAGAGGACAAAGATGATATTTTCTGCCTGGGTCAAGATAATGGTCGTAGTTGTGCTTGTTTAGGCATGGCTGGGAGTGAAAAAATCGAAAATCCACTCATCACAGCAGCAGGCTCAGAACTGCTTGATGGGGTGTATGGGAGTGTAGTGTAGGTCAGTCTGAAGACATTCAAAACGTTCATTCACTTCCCCAAAATTTTCGCTGTTTTTTATAGGCCATGCTCAAACGACGCCACCGGCCATTGATTGGCCAAGCGTCATTTGACGCCGGTGTTCACGGAGGGGTTAAAGTGACACCTAAATCAGCATCCTATCATGAAAAGTAAATTAACATGGACCGTTCAAAGAAAAATAACGCTATGCAAAAATGCGGTCAGTGTGAAAGCGGATGAATCTGAGACAGACATAATTTGACTGGGGCTGAAACCTCATAGGGTTAATGAAGGTAAGAGTACATTGATAGTTGTTGAGGGAGATTAATATTCTTAAAATGGTGAAATATTTTATATATACAGTAATTGGTGCTGTGATACAAAAGAGGGGGAAGTGCGAAGCCAAAAGTAGATTGGCACAAGGAAAGAGGTGGCCATTACAACAGGAGTCATCACACAGAACAAAACAGTAAATGCATATACTGCAAGAGTACTGCGCGAAGATTTATTAGTACAGTACCTACATTAACACGAGTGTCAGAATTTTTGTGGGAGATGCTTGAAAAAGGGACTGTAAAAAAATCTATGTAGATTTCATTTCAGAGGATAAAAATGGCGGGAGGATTCATGAAAAGTTTGGAGTGAAGAATTCTGTTAACCAAGGATGGTAGTCAGATCATATAGAGAATGTATATGAGTACAGTGGTGAAAATGGTTTAAATGAGTGCATTTGTGATTGAGAGGGCATATATCATGAAGAAAATGGTTTGATATGGTAAATGAAATTGAAGAACAAGAACTGAATGTTGAATGGACAATAGAAATGAATAAGGGTTAGAATTGATGGATGAAAAATGTGTGGGAAGACATCTGTTGTTTAACATGGCAGTTGATGGAATAATCTCGGCCCATTAGTGGTGTGAGTGACTTAGCTAATGAGGCACATTCTTTGGACTAGAGCCTAGAATTCTGAAATTTGAATAATGGGTGAATGGATGTATGGTCTGTTTCACTGAACACTGGTGATATCTCTCTTACTTTTGCACTCTTCTGTTTCTGCTTGTTGATCATATCCATGAAGTTTAATAATGGGAAATAAATCTGTCTATTTGCCAGATGCCATAATCCCATAAGGGGTGGCCACAAGCAAATCACTTCCATGTTGCCCTGTCCTCTTCCATTTCACTGCCCTGCTCCCAGCGCACACCCCCCTCTCTCGTATACTTCACTCCATCCCTCCATCTCATCCTTGGCCTCCTTCTCCCTCTCCCCTCCTTCACCTCACTGACATACACTTTCCTCATCAGTCTCTCGCTTTCCATCCTCTCGACATGGCCAAACCACGTCAGTGTGTTTCTCCTAATGCTTCTTATCACATCCACATCCACACCACAATGCTCCTTCATTTCCTCATTTGTCAGTCTGTCTCTCCGTGAGACTCCACATGCTTCTTTCAAATAACTCATTTCCACTGTTCTCACTCTTGACTTGTGTCCCTCCAACAAGATTCAAGCTTCACTTCCATACATTAGGGTTGGTATCACAATACTGTCATGCAGTAACTTTTTCACTTCCATGCTTACTTCCCTGTTTCTTATCACTGCTTTCAAAGAACAGCAGCCTTCCTTGTTGTACCCTTTCAAGCACTTCACCCTCTAATCTTCCATCCTTACTCATCACACTACTCAAGTACTTAGGTTTTGTGGTCGATCCCCCCATGCACACGAAAAAAAACGGGATTTTTTTTTTTCTTTTTCTCAAAAATAATTTCTGCTTTTATAAATGAAAGGGTGCATGGAGAGTAATAGGGAAACAGTGGTATGAGTTCATTCTTTACCTTAGTTTGGCTGTGATACACTATTTATGGAAATTTAGGTGAAAAATGTAGCATGCCTTTAAAAAAAAAAAGAGCTTGATCATATGATGTACGTAGCAGTTGCACGCTATTCTTTATATGATGTACGTAGCAGCTGTCGGGTTAAACTTACTCACATTTTCCATTTCCTCCCCATCCAGCCTCACTGTACATTCATTGAAGACCGTATGTTTACTCTTCCCTACATTCACCTTTAGATTCTGTTTCTTACACACTCTCCTAAACTCATTCACCAAGCCTTGCAGACCCCTTTTGTCTTCACTTAACAACACAGTATCATCTTCAAACAACAGTACAGGGAGTTTCCACACACTGCCATCGCTCATTAGGGCCGCTCCAACATCCACTGCCCTACCTTGTATCCTTTCATAACCCCATCCATATAGACTGAACAACCATGGCAACATGACATATCCCTGTTTCAATCCAACCTTCAAATAGAGGTATTGACTCAGTTCATCATCCACACACACTGCAACCTTAGCACCCTCACATACATACTCTTCACAGCATTCAGCAGCTTCATCTTTATGCCATATATTCATAATACAGTACTTTCCACAGTCCATGTCTCTCCAACCTGTCATATGCTTTCTCCAAATCCATGAAGGACACATACAACTTCTTTCCCTTCTTTAGACACTTTTTCACCAAAGACCTATGAATGAATGTCTGATCTACACAACCTCTTCCCTTCCTAACCTCCCTGTTCTTCTCAAACTAATTCCTCTGTTATAGGAAATAGGTTTAGGGTAATAATAATGTCAGTGAATGTTGCATTGTAAGTGTTTATTACTGTACAGTAATGGGATATAGGTTTAGGTTAATAATGATTCATTGAATGTTGCATTCTAGGAGGACTGCACAAAAGTGAACTGATCCAGTTTAGTTTAGTGGACCACTATGTTCCATTTCTGCCCCTGGAGAGGCACCATGTTGAACTTTGTGCTCATGATGAGATAAGAAGACGAGGATACACCTCATCTAAGGAGCTCATTAAGTATGTATTGTGGTGTTTTACTAGAGTTCATAATTCTAGAAACTAACTGTACCTTTGCTGTATGATGGGCTCACATTTATACCAGATGGAATACAGGTGGTAGGTAAATTTTGTGTCAACTTTTTCTGATAATACAGATTTGCTAATTTTCAGCCATACTTAGTGGTAAGTGTCATCCATCATCAAATCTTATGCCACCCCATTAGGAACATAGGAGCCCGGGGCTAGGCAAGTTGGTCCTGACATTTAAGATGAGAGTGACCAGCCTGAGTGGCATTATGTGAGCAAAAAACCCCAACCATCCCTTGGATATAAACCTACACAGGCTCAATCCGATTGGAGCGCCTTAATTACCCACTGAACCACCAGGCGCCATAATTTGGTTATGTGGTTACCACCCAACGTAGTAAATGATTTCCTGGTGTACGGGAAACCATTTGGTATGTCACCTAGTGTCAATTCCATAATGTTCTCATTGTGGTGTAGGGGCCCAAGGGTTGGTTCTGTTAGTTGAATGCATTGAAACCATACCTCATTTTGCTAGATTTCTCTTGTTTACATTGTTCAGATACTCAGTTCAGTCTTTGCAGTAACCGTATTCTGCCCTGACTATTGAACTTCAGTACCGTGTTTGAGGCATCCACTTTCAGGAAGATCCAGTATGCCATCCCAGTCAGAACCTAGGTTTTGCTGGATAACAACAGGATAATTTTTTTTTTTACCTTACGCCCTTTTGATGGGAGATGCCTCATTTGATAAATTGACTTTGTGTCACATTTTTCCTAAATACAGTTATGATGTTCTGATGATATAATACATACAGAGTGATGATGTGCAAGTTACAAGCTTGATACATAGCACCACTTTTAGTTATTGTGAATAAGAGTAGTAAAGAATCTTAGTTCAGCAGTTTAACCATCAGGTATGAGAAATTTATATACACAAATTTGTATTTGAATGCACACACATATAGAAAAAACAAAAAGTTTTTTACATTTAGAATTATAAAAAGTTTTTTACATATAGAATTATAAGTAATGAGCTTACCATTATTTTTCCTTCTCAGGAAAGTAGCAGATGAATTAATATACTTCCCACCGGAGAACCATCTATTCTCCACCACTGGCTGCAAGAAAGTTGCTCAGAAGGTTTCTTACATTATTGGTGAAGTACAGTATGATAAACTATTTGATTAATCCCACCAAATGTGATAAGGATGCTGTGTAGAGCTGTGTTGCATTTTTTTTTTTTTTTCAGTACCAGATTATGACAGTATTGTCATGATGGTTGAGCTTATCGTATGAAGTAAACATTTTCATGCTTTTGCTGAAAATTAAATCAGAAAGATAGAAATCTGGATTAGTTGCAATTAAATATTCAAAATTGTTACATCCTAGTGTTTTAGACTGGCACATTAGTCCCCCACCCCCCAGGAGTTCATTCAGGTGTCTTTGACAAAAGGGCATTGATATACAGTAACCTTATCCTAGCATATTTTCATATCTTCAACATTTCCCCATCCACATGATCTTTCGAGTTTATGTTTGCCTTCCTGCTTGGTTTCCCATTGATATCATGGTTATTAATTCATTAGTTACTTTTCTGTACCCGGTGTAAGTCACTAAATCGGGTGGCATCGATGTAGTTTCTCAAGCCTTACTACTTTAGCACCAGTTTTGTATTCCATCAGGTGCCCTGAAACTAATTCAGACACTTGGTATGCTGAGGTAAATTCATTTCCAAAACAGAGGTTAACATTAGCTGTTGTGTGAACTTAAGAGGTACATGCAAAATACCTTCAGAATACATGTAAATAGGCAGTTATGGTTGTGGCTTCTTCAGCAAAAGTTCAGGTTTTTACAACAATAAAGTTTCATTTATTTTGCCTCCTTTATATAACAGACATATATTTATGCTACATACAGCTTTCCTGTATACCCTCACTGATTGTGCTCCTCCCAGGGTTATGGGAAGCTGACTATAGTGCCCATGTTAACTGGGTGGAGAGATGCGAATGTGGCGTCTATCCAGGACCCAAACATTCACACACTTCCCTGCGTCTCACTGTAGTGAGGCACTGCCTGCCACAAGAGAACATTGATTCACTGGATGGGCAGTTGCTTGCTTGCAGTTGACGGGTCTGCTTAGTCAAGCAGACCAGCGTTACTCAGCAACAACCATCTTAACACTTTCGTACACCATCTCCTCTCAGGCACTCTAAATAAGTGTTCTGTACTACAGTATTGAAATCACTGTGCCCACTACAATATGTAAGTTAACTGTTTCCTACTGTGCCCTTTTCAGATATGCTCAACAAGCAATCTGGGGTCAAGAAAGCAATTAATTCACACTCCATGCACTATATATGCAGTGCATCGGCAGTATTTATGTGCAAAATTTTTGACATTTCTGTGGTTAAACAGCTTTTTGCTTGTTTCATCACTTCTTACAAAGTAATTTATGTACATAAATTCCCCTGACTGTGTTGAGTAGAACTTTCGAAATTGCCATGAATGTTGTACCCTGCATTCATTTATCCTGGCTCCCCCCCACCCTCCCACCCAACAGAAGTGTAGGAATCTAGGGCTTTGCTACTCAGTTGTGACATTTAAGGCATTATGTGAACTGTAAACTCCAACTAACCCATAGATATACACTCCAAGTGGGTTCAGTCCAGTTGGGCCATCCTGACAACTAAACCACCAGGCGTTATTTCTCTACTTGATTGTGACCCAGTGTAATAAATGGTTTCTTTGTTTACAAGAAACAATCTAGCTTGTCACCCATAAGCAGTTTACAGTG